>JAODUO010000830.1:145000-160000 GCA_025642075.2 Ridgeia piscesae | reverse complement strand
GGTCTTTGTATGAGTTACTCAGCATCTTGTAGTGTCTTATCTCCATTGCATGGGTTCGTTTTTGCAGCGTATTTACACACCTGATGTAATGGTCCACGTTTCGCACGCGGAAAGGAAGATTGATATCAGATGGGAGCAAATAAATCTGGTCTTGTAAACCAGGGGTCACGAGTTCAATTCTCGTCGGGGGCTAGCACTTTTTGTTCGTCTCTCTGTGATAGATGGTCTACGTTTCAGTCAACAGGTTCAGCGACATGTTTGGTAGTGTTTTGGAATCTCTGGTGTTATGGTCTTTGTATGAGTTACTCAGCATCTTGTAGTGTCTTATCTCCATTGCACGGGTTCGTTTTTGCAGCGTATTTACACACCTGATGTAATGGTCCACGTTTCGCACGCGGAAAGGAAGATTGATATCAGATGGGAGCAAATAAATCTAACTGTTGAGGTTAAGTGAAATTTTATTATCATACCACGCAGATGTTTTTAGGTCGCAAATAAAAAAATTGACAATCGAGCGTGATGTAAAGTTTAATTAAAGCAGAATGTGCGTGTTCGCGTTCGCGTTCGCGTTCGCGTTCGCGTTCGCGTTCGCGTTCGCGTTCGCGTTCGCGTTCGCGTTCGCGTTCGCGTTCGCGTGCGCGTGCGCGTGCGCGTGCGCGTGCGCGTGCGCGTGCGGTGTGCGGTGTGCGGTGTGCGGTGTGCGGTGTGCGGTTTGCGGTTTGCGGTTTGCGGTTTGCGGTTTGCGGTTTGCGGTTTGCGGTTTGCGGTTTGCGGTTTGCGGTTTGCGGTTTGTGTTTGTGTTTAAGCAACAACACGGAGCAAGAATAAAGTGACTCGAATAGCAAGGTAACCATATTGAGAAGATCAAGTACTGTTGCCAGCTGAATAAGGTAAAATAAATCGCGTTTCATTTGAAACTATCGATATGTTAATTATATTCTCCGAAACTAATTATCGTTATTTTAATCACAACGGAGATAAATTAATAAATGATATATTAAAAGCTACAGTTGTCGTGGAAACATTCACAACCGTTACATATTCTGTGAATAATGAGTGCTCCTGAAACCGTTTACCATATTTTGGTTTGCTGCTTAACATTTCTGTGACTTTTTTATGACGTTTCCGTGATGGTTAAGAACGGTTGAGAACGACACAATAAAATATGTATTTTATCAACTGACCGCCCAACTAAGTGATCAGAATCACAATGCAACCAATGTCTGCAAACGGTATTCTTTTTTGAAAGTCTCCTCACAATCAGTTTGTCTGCCGTGTGGTGGCGACGCGTAGCGGGGATGCGCGTATCAACTGTCGTGACAGCGGCCGCGCGAGGCCGGTTGCAGATTATCTGTTTACAACAAGTAGCGTGACACAGACACGCGTCGCGACTGCGCGAGGACAGTGCGAAACTACGAGCGACACAGAATGGGAGGGTACTGGTCCAGTCAGCCGGCCGAGCCGAACCCGTTGCCACAAGCGGTGTCAGAAAAGCCGAGCAAGCCCGAAGACAACGTCGTGATCATCCCAGTTGATGGCAGTAGACAGGCCGATATGGCGTTTGCGTGTAAGTTTGTACGGTACGAATCGTATGGACGATGCGCGACTTTGACCCAGTCACTAAGTTGACCTATATCTAGGTCAGGCGTCGCAAGCGTAATGACAGTGCGCTTCGCGAAGTTGTCGCTTTAGTTTTAACCGAGGATAAATTTTTGTACATGCATAGTGAAGAAACGATACAACTAAATGTGTCTCTCGACTTTTCCAATTAGATTTGCGATAGGTGTTTACAAATTTTGCGCTGAGCCTGAGCGCAGTTGTTTATGACATGTTTACATCAACTAACCGAGGATAGGCTTCACGTCACCAAGACGTCTAAATATAACCAGTCAATTTGTTTACCCGCGAAGATCTGCATATGTTTTGCCAGCAGGTTGGCACACGAATTACAGTTTTAATCAGTATACTAGCTGAGAGTTGTTAACGTCGATATTTGTTGTTGTATGCGTTGGGAAGAAACAATAACAATGAAATAGGCTTATCGGCTTAAAAAAGACAGATTTTTGATGTGACAATGCGTGTTTACAAATTTATAGAATATTTACTTCAAGTCCCGGGGACGGGGATAAAGAATACGAATACATTTATTTCAGGTAAAGAACGGTTGGTATATGCACATAAATAGCCTTTAAAAGGTAAATTCATGTTATGTATGTTAAAGTTAAACAGTGAGTAGATAAAAATTAAAGCTTCACGTTATACCAAGTCCAATGTATCCAGATGCAACAAGGTAAATTACACAGCAGGAACGCCACATAAATTATAGCCTTTGGAAATCTTGAACCCTCCACGTTCTCCGCCCCGGATGAATTTTGAGAATGTCTAAATCTGTACGAACCATCTCAGTTGCTTCCGCAAAATATCAACCCGATGCATGTAACAAATGGAGGAGATGGGGAGGGTGTAGGCATATAAAGCGAACGAACTGTTTCAAGTTAACTTTTATAATACCGACGTTTCATCGTCATGCAGTTACAATTTGTCATGTGCTAGAGCTGCAACATTGCGCACTGTAATATACTTAAGAGGCTCATAAACCTGTTTACGTAACTTTTCTTTGAACGTATATAATTACTAGGATAGGTCATTGTTTTAGTCAAAAGTAGATCCGACTAATGGCGTATTTAACGTAATATCCAGTAATATATAAAAGCTTATGCGCGAAGGTTGACCAATACTTTTGAGTGACCAAAGGATGTATGATAACTAAACTATATAACGTCTGACTACAACGACGTATGTGGTCTACTTAACTCAAGTTATACCTACACTATTTATACCGTATCTCGACCAGGACCGACCTGACCTGGAATACCACTATCCACGACAAACGCGAACGTAGAAGGTTTTGTTTAGCCCGCTCTTTTGAATTGGCCTCTGTCCTGATTCTATTCATAGGAAAATGACACGTTGCGGCATGCGACATGCTTACAACTTGGCATTGACCTTCTGCCATACAGCTCGATGGATGCTTGTCTACCGCGATACAGTGGTATCTGCCTACGTGTTAGTCTGAACGTGAACGAATTACAGTAACACCAGCTAGACAAGGCATCTGGGACACGTGATTGTGCTAGTTTGGATCCACAATGAATTCACTATGCCGTAGTCAGACACACCGTTGCCGAATGAATACGTCTATTGTCTTGTTAAAGAGCTTTTCCGCTCGCACGAGATACGATCGAGTTATGTTGTGGCGTTTGATAACGTGCCTATCCAGCGTTGGATATCCAGATATATTTGTACTGGCTCAGATAATCAGAGTGACCTACACAGGTTTCCAGTTACCAGTCTTGCGCTATTCTGCATAAACTGAAATTACGATCGCACATTATTCTGCAGTGGTGTTTGTGTAAAAAAATTGTATTAATTGATATATGTATTTTGTTGTTAAAATACATTTCTTTCAAACAATAAATGTCACGAGAACGTACGCCTGATGGGTGTTGTCCCCCCATTATAGTATAAAGAGATATAACTACTGTACCGTACGCATGTGGCATTAAATCATCCACTATTTGTGCGTTTCTGGCATCGCTGTGTAAAATGATTGTGTACGTTGTTTTGCATAATTGTTGTATTCTTTTCAGGGTATGTGACTCACGTCCATCGGCCCGAGAATAAAGTTCACATCGTACACGGCCATGAAGTGGAGTACCCCACTGGCGAATTCTACCCTGATTACGCGATACCACGTAAGTACCCTCTTCCCAGAGATGTGATCATACGCCAGGGGACGTTGGCTGCACTATTTTATGTCAGTAGCAGCCGTAATCTATGTAGAGAAGGGACTGGTACCGACGTCATCAACCGCAGCGACCCCTGACGCGCGAGGATGTTTTTTCTGTGTAATGCCTTAAGCGTACTTATAACCCCGAGGGGTGATAATAATGTGTTCATGCCAAAGGTCCACGGTTGCCGTGGCATTTATCAGATCAGCCCTTTACTAAGCACGGTGTCTTTATCAGAGATCCCGAGAAGAGTTGTTTGGTCGACCTTTTCTCCAAGATGCACTTACTTTGTAACTTACAGCAGTAATGGAATTTACGACAGCATTGCCTAGTGTATCGTAATAGATCGAATAATTGTTGAAGTACACGTAGGGTCTAGGGCCATTGAAAGATACTGTTATATAGTATGTTATATAGTAACACAGCGTATATTTCTCACTCGCATAGACAGCATTGTATGCATGCTTTCTCATGACGTAGTGTGCACTAAAATCACTGGTTTGTAGCGGAAGAATGGGCAGAGAAGGTAAGGAAAGCGGAAGAAGACGGCATGAACCTTATCAAGAGATACGAGAGCAAGTTGAAAGAACTGCAGGTTCGTACCTGCCTCCAACATCACACGCAGCATGCACAGTGCTGCGTATAATCTGCGTGTCTTTCTAAGTTCGTTAAGGAGCTCACATGTATTATCATAGTTCGTTATTTTCGTTGTATGTCCCTTGTCAGCTCATCTGCAGTTGTCGACCTCATTGACTCTGACTGTTTGTACTCACGATCGCGTCTGTCGTGGGTCTGGAGAGCACCAACGTAGACAACGATAGACAGTGACGATTGACAGTGACCATAGACAGTGACGGTACACAGAGAGTTCAACAATAGTATCTATGGTTTCATTGGTCAATTACGTGTTCCCACGTCATCAGTAATTACGCTTAATTACGCTTAATACAGTTACCACACAAACCTTAACGTAATGTTGTAGGCTTGTTAATAATTAATCTACTCATTAAATAGTTCATATTTAACACGTTTGGAAACAGTTTGATCAAACTGTTTCCCCATTCGCTTTGTTGGTAATATAATGCCTGCTGGTTTTGTTGTGGATTATGTTCCTGCATTTCTCGGAGACAAAGCAAATCAGTCGTAATTCGGTTAGTTTCTTTTGTTTTGTTATACCCCCGTTGACTGATTTTACAACAGCTTCATATTATGTAGTTTGTTTTTGTATGGTTAGAATCTATCACATATCAATCACTAATATAATTCTTATTGGTTGAAAGCACAGCCAATTCTTAAATGTCGATTTCGGTACAACAAAGTCAGCTGACCTGTGTTTCCGGTTACAGCTCGACGGCGAGATTCACTCGCAGGTTGGCCCACCGGGTCACGTGATCGTGTCGTCGGCCGACGAACTAAAGGCGAGCATGATCGTGATGGGCACGCGGGGTCTCGGGCTTGTACGTCGCACGATCTTGGGCAGTATCAGCGACTACGTCATCCACCACAGCAAGGTTCCTGTTACTGTCGTACCAGATCCGAAAGCGCCTCGTTTTGATGTCAACCAGGGTTAGAGGATCGCGGCTTTAACGTTTCAGTCGCAGAGCGACGATGTGTCACCCCCGTACACATAAACCAGTGCCTTCTGTCTGTTGTCAACTGTTACATCTTCCTTGTTACATTAATGGCTTCTTCATTGTAGGAATGTGTGTTGTGAGATCTGTGTGATTTGTATTTGGAAGTATAACATTGCAATCAGAATACTTGCGCGGGAATTATATTGCTTGCATTAATACATACGTATTTCACATGCATTGCGCTGTATATTTACATGAGATAGGCGAATATCCTTTAAACATGAGATTTACGTGCATACTGTTATTTAGTCAGGTTAGTTTCTTGAAGTGTTGAAAGACACGTATAGCGCTGGCTGTGATCATTGAGTATGTACAGACATATATCATTATTATAATAGTGACTATATTATAGCGTCATTGTATTTGTATGTAGAATGTTCTGATTTTACCTAGTTTATATTGCACCAGTCATACACCAGGATAATTATTTGTAAGGTGCTAAACTGCGACAAGTTTATACTTCGTAACAAGACATCTAAACAAGACACTGTTGAATGTATTAGTGTAATAAAAATAAATAAGACACTGTTGAATGTATTAGCATTAATATCTTATATTTAGGATGTGTGGTGATATTACTGCAGTGTGCAAGTCGTACTCTGGAAGGTTATTATTTATTGGTTATGGATTCAGATCATCAATGGTACAGATTACTAATGAACATTTATATTCCCGACCAATAAATCTATATTTTCAAAAGGTTTGGTATATTGAACGACTCGTTGATTATGAGACTGTTTGCGTATGTATATGTATATATACTGTATACCTGTCTACTTGCCGAAAAGGTGGTTCCATTTTCTTCTGATAAACCAAAATTATTCCCAGGTATTGGAGAGACTGTCTCCCGTTGGTTGCTGAATGTCGTCCTCCTTGTGAGTTTTCAATGCCGCATCTTCAGCGAAGAGTATTTATCAAACGAGTGTCGATGCATTCTTGGTTCAGCTTTCAACCGAGCAAGTCTGTCTCTCTGTCTGTCTGTCTGTCTGCCTGCCTGCCTGCCTGCCTGCCTGCCTGCCTGCCTGCCTGCCTGCCTGCCTGCCTGCCTGCCTGCCTGCCTGCCTGCCTCTGCTGCCGCCTGCCTGCGCTGCTCCTGCTGCTGCCTGCCTGCTGCCTGCCTGCCTTGCTGCTGCGTGTTGTGTGCTCTATCTGTGTGTGTTCTCTGTCTGTGTGTCTGTCTTTCACCCCCCCACACACACAACACACACACACACACACACACACACACACACACACACACACACACACACACACACACACACACACACACACACACACACACACACACACACACACACACACACACACACACACACACACACACACACACACACACACACACACACACACACACACACACACACACACACACACACACACACACACACACACACACACACACACACACACACACACACACACACACACACACACACACACACACACACACACACACACACACACACACACACACACACACACACACACACACACACACACACACCAACAACGAGATTCTTTCCCTGTCGCATATGTTTACTTCAATAATTCTTCATTCCCAGTTATTTCTCTAACAGATACGTTATCAGTTGTGTGGTAACCATAAAATACCATTTCTATGGTTATTAATATTCTGTTTGGTAATCTTTGGCAAGATATTCTCTCTGTGTTGCTTCGGTAATCTTGCGACGGGTTTGCGAACCTCGAGACGCGCTAAGTATAGGAAATATTTAAAACATAGGCAAATTATTATAATGTTCTTTGCCTGGCTTAGCCTTAGGGTGGTTCTGGGTGGGATATAGTTTACTTTTATGAGTTTTCACCACGCGATCGGTCGCTCCGCGAGCTGGTAGGTAGTAAGTTTCACAGTTCAGCTTTGTATTGTGAAACCCATTTTATTGCATTTGAACACATTGAATGTGGTGCAAAACGTAATGTCTACGAAGCAGTGAACATTTAAACAACTAGCTGGACATCGCCATTCAAAAGTAATTCAGAGATATAATGTTATACAACCTAAGTTCACCGAATAATCTTGCGACGTAAGATATCGACAATACTAATTCTGTGTTTGTTCGAATGCGGGATAGTCTACATACTGCCCTCAGTGATCGATTGGTTGATTTCGCCTCTTCCTTGCAAGTTCGTTTTACCGCTTAGTCCAACCTTTTCACAGTCACATGGAAATAACACAGATGCTTTGCAAAATAATTTCTAAAACTTCAAAATTATAACCGTTCAAAAGAAAACAGTTTCAGTATGAAAAGCAGCTTTTATGACCGATAAAAGTGGTGATTGTCAGCATATCCTGAGATAGCACAGCAACAGTTCGGTATTCGGTAGAAGGTTGCTATACGACTTGGTATCTCTCTGCTTTTTCTTACAGTTATGAGCCTAGTTTATAAAATAACAGGCAACGTCATCAGATTGTTGGCATGCTGTTTTACAAGGCGTCTAAATAGTGTTATTTATTTATTGTTCAGATGTGTTTCTGTGTATCAAGACACCATTTTAACATGTATCTTCAAGAAGGTATTTTATGGTTTATATAATTAAACCTTGGCCCGCAGAGAGAACGACTTCATAAAATTTCGCCCGCTCATAACAAGGTTTGCGTAACCCTGATCTAGTGTGTGGCGGACCAAGATGCCCCCAATATACACATATTATTGCTTAAAAACATTCATATATATATATATATATTCTACTAAATTGTTTTGAAAACTCTCCTCGTTCACGTGCAAACACAAAATATAATAAACTGGTTTGATAAAACGAATTTATTAATTGCGTGACAACAATGGCAACACGTCAAATTGATGAGTTTCACGTACACTTGTCATAGTAATAATTGCTCTAAAGACAAAAATAATATTTAGTACGAGAATTGCAACAATGGTAGTCATTAGACAATTATTGCGATGTGGCGGCTCAATATGAATTAGGTGTTTACAATATTAAGTAGCAAATTATAAGTTAAAGGTACAATTCGAGTATTAGTATTCTACACACGCACGACTTATACATTACAACCATGTGCGAAACAACAAAGCTAACTATGAATCCTAACAGATGATATGTGTATAAATTAAGGAGAGTGGGCAAGAATTACTGGACACTGGATATATATTACAACTAATACTGACTTATCAGTAAGCCTATCTCCTGTAATTGTAAATTTATATCAATAGCAATCATCCTTTGACTCACAGAATAAAATCATATAACGTTGTAAGGGTCTGTTTTGTTTTCCTTATTTCTTCTTCATGTGACGCTGACGGAATAGTAGTCCTACTTTCTATTATTGGAAATGTCCTACCTTGATATAAATAAAATACAAATATAAAATAATATGTTCCTCCGTTGACTCCTCCAATGTAATTGTGTAACGTTGTGAGGGTCTGCGTAGTAAAAATAATTACATATACTAAGTTGACATTGTATACCTTGAACCGAACTTAATTTTGTATTGTGCCATTTACATGTCACACTATGGTTATTTTGAACAAGTTCACGTGTTTGCGAGTGCATGATTTGATTGCGTTGTAAGTTATTTATTTAATGCAAAATTACCCATACACTGGTTAATCTTAAACATAATTTACATGTAGTGCTGTTATAAAGTGCATGTGAAAAACATTAGAACATTTTCTAATAATATGAATATTTCAAAGTTACGCATGCTAATGAAGTATTATGTTTCATCAAGTTTAAAGTATAAAGCGGTTTGATCAGTCCCAAGTACTGAATATTACACAATGTGAAAACGTAGCGATATTTTTACTTGAATTTTGCCTCGTGTTGTTGAATTATTGATTATATTTCAAATACGTAATTGACCTATACCTTTCTCATCGTGCAGATATTTGTCATGTTTTAATAATTCCTACCAATATTATTTCGGGAGTTTGCATACATTTCACATTTATCACTTTGCCCACATATATGCCACGAGTTAGCAAATGAATTGATATGTACAAAATGTACTTATTATCATTATGTCATACAGGTTATATAATTCATTTGCCATACAGCGTATGCTACAGAAACCGTGCCACTGTTCTTGTCTGTCGTTTCTGTGGCTTTTCCTTTGTGACTTTTCCTCTGTTTTCAGATTCTCACACAATTTTATTCTTGTTGTAACTGTTAATTATACGTTTGGTGACACACGTGTTCTACTGTAGTGGATAGTGGGTACTATCATGTTACTCAGAAGTATTCTTTTTAGGATACACTAGGTGTTTGAACGTTTCATCCTCCTTCCACATCAAGAATACTACGGCCATCTGGGCTCTTCTTCGTTCGTAAGGTTTGTCTGTTTGGACTATTATGTTGATAAGGTCTACGATATCTGGCTGACAACGTATTCTGTCTTTCATCACGTTAACCATGCAAATCTTCCATAGTTAAGTTTAACACATTATTGTGTAACTTATTGTAGAGAGAAGACCGAATTCACAGAGTTAAATTTCCAATGAAAGAGAGCCGATGCCGTTAAAAACGAAACGTTGAATTAAGTTTCAATGGTATCGTTTGAATCTAAAATTATAGTAAGTACTCTTTTAAAACAAGGGCATTTTATGAATATATATATATATATATATATATATATATATATATATATATATATATACATACATATATATATATATATATATATATATATATATATATATATATATATATATATATATATATATATATATATAAGTATCTTATAAAATTGATGAACATCATCAATTTATAAGAGTATATAATTTTAGATTCAAAAAGATACCATTGAAATTTAATTCAACGTTTCGTTTTTAACGGCATCGGCTCTCTTTCAATGGAAATTTAACTATGGGAATTCGGTGTTTCAACTGACGTTTTCATACTGCTATGCAAATGTCTGAAATACATGAGACATTATCGCACATACGCGTTATTGCAATCAAAGTTGTCGTCGTCGTAGTCATATTATTATTATTAGTAGTAGTAATAATGACTGTAACACTGCTATTGCGCCTATAGCCTTAAAAAGCAAGCACAGAGGCGCAACAAACAAAAATAATTTGGAGTAATCATAAACGGCGACAAGCAAACGTGGTCAATGGAGAATGGAATATAATATGCAGGGTTTCAATTGTTTAAAACTGGCTAATCACATAAGTAAATGTATAATGTACAGGTAATTTATAAAAACTTGTATCGCACATATGCCAGAGGAAATCATTGGTCGGGTCATGTGCCTTAGTGTTTAACGTAAATATGCGACCGATGTGCGGCGGAGTCGACCTCTTCATAAGGCTGCTCCGCTGGCGGTTTTGGTGCATTCATTCTCGTGAAGGATTCTTAAACAAAACAGAAAAAGACACAATAAATAGCTGCATTGAGACTGGTATTACATGATATATCAAGCCTGGATGTCTTCAGTTTTATAAATTGCAATTACCAAGTATAAAAGTCCTACCTTCAGCTGTATTACCAGAATTGTTCGACGAAAAAAAACCTACTAATGTATTACCTACTAATTACACTCGCTTCCTGATTGATGTTAATCGATCCAGTGGTTAGTTACACTTTTACTATTCACTGACATGACGGCGTCTGTGGCTTGGCATCCCAGCCAAAACTGATGCTCACGATGGAATGCTACTATTACTACTGCTACTAGTACTGCTACTGCTGCTGCTGCTGCTTCTACTGCTTGTACTCCTACTAATGCTGCCACTACTACTACTACTACTACTACTACTACTACTACTACTACTACTACTACTACTACTACTACTACTACTACTACTACTACTACTACTACTACTTACTACTATACTACTACTACTACTACTACTACTATATCTACTACTACTACTACTACTACTACTACTATTACTACTACTACTACTACTGCTACTGCTACTGACTACTACTACTACTACTACTACTACTGCTACTACTACTATTACTACTACTACTACTACTACTACTACTGCTACTGACTACTGTACTACTACTACTACTTACTACTACTCTACTACTACTACTACTACTACATACTATACATACACATCTACTCTCTACTAGCTACTACTACTACTACTATAGTACTAATACTAACATTACTACTAACAACATATTACATTAACTTTATATTATAAAACTATATACGTAAAGCATGCTATATATATGATAATCCATATATTATATATAATATATATATATATATATATATATATATATATATATATATATATATATATATATATGAAATTGCTATATTAGAATATCTGGTAAAATTATAAAACTAGTACTGCTACTACTGCTGCTACTACTAAAAATAAATACTAAGGTAACTACTATTGCGCATAAAACATTGAAAGCAAAACTCAGCGGCTCACCAAGGCAAAGACGAAACGTGAAGAATTGAATCCAGGTACAGGAACAAGAACATAAACTACGGCTTCTGTTGGTGTGACGTCACTGCCAACATCACATCATTAACTGACGCGTGTTGTTCTATTTTTTGTTAAAGTAATAATTATATATTTTATGTAATATTGCGCCAGATGCAATTATAATTGTTTGTGGCGTTTTCTTCATGTAGCAAAAATTATTTAATATAAACATTCTTTTTACACCTTAGCACGATTGTTTCACCGAATCTGACCACATGATGCTACGTTGCAAAATTCTGCTCGTTAATCTTCGAAACACAATATGTATGCAACAATGCAAACCAATTAATTTATTGCAAAGCTTACCCTTCTGCTCGATTTGCTACCTTTGAACCTGGAAAGGAAACAAACACAGTTTTGTGTTTGTTAAATGTGTCCATGTAGTGTTTAACACTTGACACTGGAGTTTATTGCGATTCATACAATATCATATAGATATAATAATAAAACATTGTAAAACTCTATACATCTACCTAAACGCAAATGTTCTAAAGTAAACAATGGCAAACATCCATTTATTAGTATGTTAAGTATACCTATTCAGTACTGAATATATTTTCAGACATAATCTTTATAACTAAATTTTTTCTTAATACAAATATGTAGTACGTTGTCACAATATGCTCACAGTTGTCTTACAACAAACTACATTGCTAAATTTTACTGGCGTATATCAAACTGGCTCAACCATCTAACATTATATGGCTACCAACATTTGTAACGATGGTGCGAGATAATAGTCCTGGCTCTACCCTATAGACCCGTAGACATTTTGAAAGTTTTATTGTTGATTTGAATAATATATACATATGGCTTACACATTCTACTAGGTGGAATGTAAAAAAACTGGGCATAACGTGGCGACGGCCATTTTTCAAAATGGCTGCTCGAATTCAATATCCCCTTATCCTAATAAATACGTCATGCAGAGCAATAATTGTGGTATGCGTCTGTATGTTTTAGGGGACCCCGATTTCAAATATACAATTTCTTGACTCCTCCAGCATGTATTTCCGCCATTTGTAACGTTGCGTTTTTTACGTCTGACAAAGCCTATAATTTCCGTATCTTAAGAAATACACTGGAAACCTGTTTGACCCATTGTTGGCATTAGTTATACGTTTGAAACGAGTTCAATGCCGTACATGATATGTTCCCCATTATCGCCCAGTGTACATGAAATCATATGGCTAGACCATTAGTCGATGTGTCATTTGTATTTAATCAAATGCCAATATAAATATTATTTAATTCATGTATGTTTGAAAAGTGATGGAAAGACGCGTGTGAAAAACATGTTTTTACACTTCATAGCCTGCGACCTTCAGGCCAGGGCTACCGCCGATATATTTAGATTATCAGTTACTGGGAAGTCAAATCATGTTTTCAAATAGGTGATAATTACCCTTAGCATCCACGTGATATATCCCCACTGTCATATCTCAAACGGTATCCTACCCAGAAGTATTAATTAGGTGTCTGTTCATGATAAACAAAGGTTGCCTCAGTGATTGAAGACATTTCTATTATATATTACCATTATTTCAAACTAAAGTGTGTTTATTATTTTATCATATTTCAGATGATTGAAAATAACCATGGCCATGGATAAAATACAATTTTAGCACGAGAGTTACTTCACCTTCGGATTTCCATGTCTGTTCCTGCCTCTTCTAGTCATGAACGAAGTATTATTTGCATAATGGGCAAGACATTCGAGCCGCTTCATAGTGACAGGGAGGAAACGTGTCAGTGACGTAGCTGAGCTCAAACATGACATTGTTAACGCAGTATTAGGGATTCACGGACCTGACTGTGCATTCATGTATCACAATGTACACTGATATATAGAATTTCCCGCCCATTTTGGTGGAACCCTAGATAACTGGTGAGATAAACAATCAACCAGAATCAATCCACAGTCCTTACACAAGTCTCCTAGACCAGGATCCATATTTATCCAGACTACATGTTGGAGTGATAGGGCTCGGTTAAAAAGGAAAAGAGTGAGGGATAAGTTAATACTTTGTAATCACGAAAGTGCTGTGAACTGTCTGGATGCAATGAAATTTGCTAGATGCGCAGACTTGAGTACGTCTGAAAGTGTATTTGCTGCTTATATATATATATATATATATATATATATATATATATATATATATATATATATATATGTATATAAACAAAATATGGTCCTCCTCAAACTAAACCTAAACACGATTTGTTCGTGGAAGCTTTGACTTTTGTAGATCCACTGATCAAAGATGGATATGGGTTGACAGTTACTGAAATTAAGGATTTCGTGTCCAGTTTAGCAGAGAATTAGGAACCTGTGTTATACATCAAATATTCTAAGATACGTGTATCTGACAACTGTGGTGATACGATTCAGTTCTGTCCTGGTTATCGAGTCAATGTGCCCATGAAATATGCTTTTCATCAGATATTAGCGTAGAAAATACTGCAGCAAAGATGAGAGAAAGGAATGTTGTTAAGACGTCTGCGGAGGTTATCAGTCGTTGACAGGCGTCTTTTTGCACCCTTGAACATTTGGTAGTACATGGTTTGGTAGAGGCAACAGAGTTGAGTTTGCGGATTACTAACGGTCCATTCTATGTCTGTAGCACTCTCTTCGGGGCCAACGTCGAGACCATGCGTCACGTCATCGTCATCGCCGTCAAGCATCATACTCATCTTTTCAAGAGCGAGGCAAAGAAAGTCAGCAACTGATATGACATTTTCCTATGATTCTTTCAAATCATGATCATCACTCAATTTTCCCCTATCTTGAAATCAACCTTATTCAAAAGCCTCTTTGAAAATCTCTCTTTTCTTCGACTCGATAACTAGGACAGAACTTATTCCAAAGCCTCTCCGAGAATCTCTCTTTTCTACGACTCGATAACTAGGACAGAACGTATTCCAAAGCCTCTTCGAGAATCTCTCTTTCCTATGACTCGATAACTAGGACAGAACTCAGTCTTATCAATATAGTTGTCAAATAAACTTTTCTTTACATCTTTGTTGTATAATTCAATATTCAAAATTCTCTGTTAAACTGAACATGATTTCCTTAATTTTAGTAACTGTTAACCCATAGCCATCTTGGTTCAGTGGATATAAATGAGACAAAGCTTC
>JAODUO010000830.1:102500-140000 GCA_025642075.2 Ridgeia piscesae | reverse complement strand
TATACCCACATGGGACAGGTCCACATGTGACAAACCCACCCGGGATAAACTCTTATATGACAGACCAATGTGGGACATACCGACTTGGGAAATTAGCTCCACATAGTGATGTGATTTAAGGCAGACAACATATCTACAACATTATATATATATATATATATTCTATAATGTTGTATATACATACATACTCTATAATGTTTGTATGAATATATATATATATATATATATATATATATATATATATATATTATATGTAATATTAAATGAAAAAGGAGAGGCCTACAAGCTAAACACTTGTAACATTCGTCCAGACGGGACACACATACATGGGACATACTCACATGGAACAGACCCACAAGGGATATTTGTACTTGGGATCCACCCCAGTGGGACATATCGATATGTGAGAGATCCACATGTTGTGGTGAAACAAAGAGACCACAGGACATACGCTGTCCATAGGGAACATCAGCGTCTTGGCCACGGAACAAAACTGTCATAAGATAACAGCAAAAGAGGACTTTTTCGTTAAGCACATAACCCCTAACATAAACATAGACCAAGGATACCACCTGTGCCTGACCTAGATCAACGGATGTTGGACGGAACGTCCATATTTCAAAGAATATGCTCATAAATAAGATATTTTCTTACAACATAACCGTATCTTTGAGCATGAACAAAATATGTCATATTTAGGCGATGTACCAAAGTCTTTGTACTCCATTACTGCTCGATGATGTGTATACTCTTAGCCTATGTGTATTATGAACTCAACTCCGTGACTAGATAATGATGAGTACATTAATCCATGAAGCATATATAAATATATTGTGTATAATATGTGAGCCCCACGTGGGGTTTCAACAGTTTTCGCTGAAGACACATACGGAACAGACCAACATGGGATAGACCCACATGTGACATTTGTGTATATCCACAGCGAAATTTAACTTGCCTTTTTCACATATGTCACCCCACCAGTTCTCTGGGCAGACACAGGCTGTGTCCCCACAGGATCCGCCATTCAAACAGGTTGTGTTATCACACAACATTGCAGGAACTATAGGAACGAAATTAATAAGATCGTAATACACAGTACACAGTGGCAGTGCGTAGCCATGGCTTATCATGTTCTGTTTATTTTCAACTTGAAAACAAAATCAGATGCTTAATGAAGACAACCCAGTTTGAATCCTTCAGACACTCATTCCAGGTGTTCCATTTTACTAAGTTTTATGGAAGAGTACTTGGCTATAGACAAATATGGATTGCTGTGTATGAATGGCTAACCAAGGTGTAATGGCAACGACAGTGTAGGTGTCTTAATACTGCTATAACCATACAAATGTTTTGCTCGCAGCGTTGTGATTTCACAAAAAGCAGAGGTATCAGATACTCCACAATGATAGCTTAGTTGGTTTTTGCATACATGTTACTTTTTTCTCTCTTAAATTACTAGGAAAACTAACTGCGAACTCTTTCGATTTTCGTTTCGATTGGATCTCATCGAATCGATGTACGAAACCTGAAAATGGATCTGTGTGTGGAAACACGCTAGAGAGTGTTTACGTAAACGTAACTTGGGGGCGAGATTGACCTTCGATCTCACCCTGTCAAGTTGTTGACGTTTAGGAACACCGGGTTTAAGCACAAACATGATTGTTATATGCCACCAACACGACAAACATTAAGCAGGCAAAAACAGCAGCGACGCATGATGTGAAAGAATATGAACACCGTGCCCGTGGTGGTGTGTGGTCAATCACAATGTCGGACACCGTGCCCTTGGTGGTGTGTGGTCAGTCACAATGTCGGACACCGTGCCCGTGGTGGTGTGTGGTCAGTCACAATGTCGGATACAATGTATACACTGACTACAGTCACATGCAGCGTTCGCACAGAGGTTCTTCCATATAGGTTAGTAATTATGAAAGACTGAGCTATACTAACGTATATGTATATTTAGGCGTATGAATATACATAATATTATTGATATTACTGTTGATTTTACTAAATTTATTTTGTATACCTTGGCGCTTATTCCGCCAATGCCGTGATACGACAAAATACGACAGCATGATTATGGTTATGCTCGGCAACCCGGCATAGGCTATGGCCTATATTTAGATGACTACATGTCAATGATTTATTATAATACTGTAACTATGTAATGTTTATGTCACATATGGTAACAGGATAGTATCCTAAGACTAACCAGGCTTAGCCTTAGTAGGCATAATATAAATGCATTATAAATGATCAATAATAATAATTAAATGTTTCATAATGACATTATTTAATATATTATAATAATAATTTAATACATAAAAATAGGTATATACATATTATTTTAATTTATTAATAACATTAATGTAATAATAACAAGACCATGACGTTAGTTGAATTTGGAAGGCTGGGAGCATTGCAAGGTTTTCAAGTACATTAAAATATAAATGTGTCATATTTTCAGAACTTGAGGTGTCATCATCACAGGATATGCGGAAAAGCTCTTCATCTCAGGTAAATGAGTGTTGTAATACACATTACTCCCTCAAGAAACGTTTTTATAAAAATTATACATACACTGTACATTGAACAAACCGTACCGATGTGTCATTTGTGAATCCAAGGGTCTGGGGTCGTGTGGATGTGCCTCCCATACTATAGGAATTTGGTATGCCTGCAAACCTTTCCATACTAATATGTCCCCACACTTTTTGAAATGTGCCACAGTTTAGATGATAATAATAAGTTGTGGCATTTTCCGATATCATCACTCCAGATGAGACAGTAATATGGCTGAAGCTATGGTGGTGCGGTATCGACAAAAATATATGCAAGACAATTTGGTTAATCCACCAGTAGATGTTTTTTTGCTCTCAAGACTCGATTTCTAAATCTGCCCCTTAAGTGATATTTTATTTGTCTGCATTAATGGGTTGATATCGTTGTTAAATTGTATATAGTTGAAATCGCACGTGGACTAAACTTAAAAGCAGGCATGTGAGAGGAGGCAAGTCGCTTCTGAGGAACACTTGCACGAGGCGCGGCTAACTGAGGAAGAGATAGGTAAACAATAAAGACATCATTGTCTGTGATACTACATAGTGTACTTTCAGACCATTTTCTTTTAATACACCTTCAAAGTTGACACAAAATCTCAAACATATTACTTTTATGTGTGGATGTATTGTAACACCACAATACAAATAAAAACTGAATGTTTACAGTACTCTGCAAACAGTTGGACTGTATGTGATGTGATGTGATGTTACTTAAAACAAAATGTTGCCACGTCAACTGGTTCCCTGGTACACCCATGCCTTAAGTCAAAAAATTTAGTTCATTATTCAATCTAATGTGTATTTTCTCTGTGGATTCCTCCCTTCATTCGCTATCCAAAAGGTTATATTTGACATAGCTTGCAATGCAATGCCTGTGAATGTGATGCCGATTTATGGGAATGACAGGTGAGCTCACATTGTATGTGACATTTATTTTTAGATTGCTTCATGCAGAGCACTACACTTTGCATTTCGTGGCGATCTTTCACTATCCTATTATATGATCATTGTCCACTAAAGTACTTGTATCTAAATTTGCTGTCACCTTTCAGTTGCAGTTTGGCGATTAGGTAAAACATAAAGTAAATACTGTGATGCAAACGAAATAAAAATAAACACTATGAACAGTAGCGGGCGAGTAGCCAGACATGCGAAGAAACAGTGCATCTGATTGGCGAGTGGCCAGACATGTAACGAGAGAGCGCGTCTGATTGGCTCACGTGCTTGAGTGGTGACATCGAACGATCGTGTTCGTACTACTCCATATGCCAGCTAGTGAATCGTGTTACTGTCATGTTGTTTTCGCACATTATTACTACACTGTTTTGGTCGATGTTTCGCCACTACTGTGCGTGATATTCACGACACCCTTCAAAAACATTCAGTGAAATTCAAGAACATTCCAGGGTACTAGAACGAAAAATTCAAATTCAAGAACATTTCGGCAATCTGTGGCGACCTGGCCCCGGCAATTTCCGGTTACGCCTACGCCGCCCCGGCAACATGCTGAAATGCCACTTCAAAACAGCTCCGAAAGTCAGTTTAATTGCCCTGAATTGGTATAATAACTCTATTCATGGCTACTATAAGGCATTTTGGCGATATGTTGACGCGGAAATTTAAAATAAGTTCGACTTATATAATCGAAGCGATACATAACAAAAACAGCCTGGTCGGCTGAACATGACGTAATATATATTAGATAGGCCAATCCGTAGGTTTTTGCAGTGGTACGAGACTTTCCCGATTCCGATTGTATCTACTATAACGACATGCAGTTTTCTCAGTGGTACGTGTACGCAAAGTGTAACCTTTGCCCTGATTCGCAGTTCCTAGCTAATCAAAATGCTTTTAAAAGGACGACGTTCGCGATTGCGATTTACAGCACGCCAGGAATCGACACAAAAGTTTAATTAGTTCTCTATTTTTGATCAGTTTTATAAAAACGAAACTTCGGATTTGGACGAATTACGGAAACGGCCAAATCGGTTCACGAACCGCGGAATTCCCCGGACGATTATCATGCCTGTAAAAGTAAAGACAACATAAAGAAAAAACATTTTATTTAAACTATTTGATGAAACTGACTACAGAATGATGGCAAGAACAATATAAATACAACTACAGGTACAGTCACTGCACTTGATAGATGTAGTTATATCGCAAGCACTTCAGATAAAAAAGCAGCAATAACAACATTAGGAAAAGGTTGATAACATGCGTAGTACATATAAAACAGTTTCTTTTATTACAATTCATGTTACAAAAATCCAGCACTAATAAATGGTATGTCAAATATTAATTAGTTCAAAAACATTAATCCCATCCTCTAGGCTTTCAAATAATGCCTTTACCTGAGAAGACATTAGCTATAGCTAACATGTGTCTAGCACTACGTGTCATGGGCAAATTGTCCAATATCCAATATTGTTACACAACAAATTCTGCAAATTAACTTTTGTAAGATACACATAGAGATTACAGAACAAAGCTGTAAATAGCTTATTTTGTTACAGCTGTAGAACATGCATTGATTTTTTATTAAACATATTTCTCTTGGTATACAAATCTCACTTAGGCTTGAATGTTAGACTCATCTGACAAGTTATAATATAATGACATCTCCAAACTATTTACAAGAGGTGGCAAATTGTAACTGGTTACCTCCTAATGTCATTACCTTAGAAATATTTGAATTTCTAGATACAAAGTACATATACATACTATATACATATAATATGTACATAACAAATAAAGTAACTATATTATACTCAGGGTTGGGTCCAACACACCTTTTGGGATCAAGTACAAACACCATTATGCCAATTCAAATTCAGATACATTGCTTTTCCAGATTTAAATTCAAATACAAATTTTCAATTCAAATACACATAGACTGCCTTTTTTATTCAAATACGATTCAAATACATTGCCTTTTTGACAATAAATTCAAATATGATTCACATACGTGTCACATGTTTTCATTATAGTTCAAGTGTATCATAGTGGGAGGAATTTTGTCTTTGCTTGGATTGACAGCTGTAGACCAGTTGGCAGGCAGGTTTACTAGACTGTCATTATTTGTACTACTCTACCAACCAGTGGGTAACTCTTCCCATGCACTGGAGGAAACCTGGGTTATTAGCCCAGGTAGTTTACACAGCAGATGACAGCAAGATTCTTTGAAGCACATTCCCTGTTAATACCTGCCTATATGGCAATAGATAAGCTTCACTGTCTTCTCATTCATTCATTGATGCTAATGTTTGACCAGCTTCACTGTAGGCCAATTTTCTCGGTGCTGCCTGCCCACTGTTGACAATACCACATATGTGAAAAACATTCTGTCTAGACCCCCGAGCCAGTTTATATCAGGCAATGCTTTACCTTTTGTTAGTAATTTGTTATGTGTATTTGATTGTATTTGCAAATACGTTTCAAATACAGACACAATATCATATATCAAATAAAAAACAATTGTATTTGTATTTGAATTGAAAATCACAAAATATTAGTCACAGTCATCACCATGTGGCGGAATGTTACATGTGCAATCGCTATGTTTAACCACCTGCATGAAGAGTATCAGTACAGATAGTGCTGGATACTTTTCCTTTATACGGTTAGTCTTCGCGTGGCTGTATGCTTCCTACATTAGCCGAGATGTTGTTTGATTTAACAGGTATGAGTAAAATATAACATGTGTGGCGTGTAAAGTTCATAACATGACATGACTACAACAAAATTATTATTGACTTTTGTTAAATGTGTCATCACATATAAAATATCATACGTGTAAGAGCCATGTTAATTGTCACTTTGTTTCTTGTATAGGTAGATGCGGATGTACAGCAAAATATCAGTAATCTGGTATGCAGTACCATCAAAGAGAGTAAACTCACACAGTAATATCTTCGATCGCCAAGCCGATGTAGTTCACCAAAAAACTTCGAGAGATGCTGCCAGAAGGTTCGTCAGCAGGGCGACATGTCTACACGCCATCAGTACTGGGGAATCTGTCACGGATGCAACCCACAACACAACTGAGATCACTCGGTCGATATTCACATGACACTTAACAAGCAGCATCTTGCACAGCTCATGGTTGTAGAATCCTGTCCGAGAGGCAAATACAACGCTTCATCATCTAGCATATTAACTTATGGACCTAATGGTACTAAGCACACTAGTTCCTGTTTAGAATCTTGTTGAGTGGTGACCTGAAAAGAAAAGCGTATATTCAATTTCAGTAAGCAAAAACAGGCATCATGGTAGTAGAGTTGGGAGTAAATAATTATGGAGTGTTCATTGCCGTAATCAATAAAAATATAAAACAATAACCTAAAGCATTTCACAAAAAAGGCAGCAAAAATGTTCAGCTACAGCAGCATCTACAGGTTGATGATATCTTAGACAGTGTTGTTTCAGGGGAGTGAGGGCGGTTTGATACATGTGGAAATGGGAAATAATGCTCATTTTCAAAACGTTGATGCATCTTATTGTTTTAATTTTAATAGGTGTTTATTGTCATTACATGAAATGAAGTTATTAAATTTCATTACAGTGATGCCTTATCTTAGAGATATTATTATAAAATTATTTGAATTCTCCAAAGCATAGCGCATAGTATAAAATTCTTCTCAGGGTCTGTTACGTACCTGGTAATAATTACTACACATATTATATTCAACATTTTCTGGTTCAGCCAGAGGTTATATCTATGTCAAAGTGCATATAGGAAATGATAAAATGAGGTGTTATTGTCATGCCAACAGTATAATTCCCTCACCAAATATTCAAAGATTCATACTATGCACATATATCTTTTTCAAAAATGAATAATAACTGATTTTATTAATTTATTGCTGAGTCAACGTTGTATGCTGCATACTTTTTAAAGGTGTATTGATATGTCTGTGTTGGCACACTGGGTATAATCTGCATTACACAAGTGCTAAAGTCATCCTAGGTTTCCATGTCCAAGATATTATTATGAAAATGTGAATTAACACAATTGTGTATTTAAATGGGCATGTTAGACTGATTTGATAATTGATACGTTGTTGATTGTTAACAAGTTTAAATTACTGGGAATGATCAGATGTGGGCCTCCTGCAGACTATGTATCCTTCCTGCATCTGCCTGGTCCAGGTGTTGTCTTAATGTTAACCCCTCCTCTACTGTTGCCTTCATATATTGCTGTGATGAAACGTTTTGGTAACTATATAAGAACAGCTGGTACATGTGAGTTGAATGGTATCAGGCATTACACAGACTATCGCCAAGCATCACTGACTACAATGGAAATAAGTGCAATAATGGAAAGTAGAATGGGTGATGGGAGATAGACGCATATCAAGCAAACGTAAGGAAAATGCGCTCAGCTCGTGTGTTACCCCGCCATACATGAATGAACTAGAAACGATGGCACTAACAGAGAAACAACAGGAGAAGGTCCAGGTTCGCGAGGAGTAGGATGACACGGCCTGCCGGGTCTGGTCACATGGAAAGAATGATATATGAACAATTGGCAAAGAGAGCAGATGCCCAGAAAGAGGAGGGGTAAGGAGGAGAGGAAGACCGAAATTGTGATGGGTGATTGCATTAATAGAGACCTAGATAGCTGCCTTTTAAAAAACAACAACTTGTGTTTCATTTCTCAGGAACTGCTTCACATAAAACATGTATAGTGTCGTGTATTCTAATTTCAAATATTTTATATTTGAACTTGTCCAACATTCACATCGGCCATTTTTAAAGATGGCGGCCGTATGTTCCTATATATTATGAAATATGTCACACATGGTCGTGATTCTGGCGTCACTGCATAGATAACTGGAGAGCAATGTAACATTTATTAAACATTTTACATTTGACCTTCATAGCCATCATTTTTTATATAAAATGGCGGCTGTCAAATCGATTGATTGGGAGACGGACACCTTTGTCAACATATACGTTTACTGTGGTTGCTATTTCAAATATATTTCTTTCTGACCTTGACCGACATTCAAATTTGCCATTTTTCGAGATGATGGCCCTCAAAACTAATGTCGCTATATCTTGTGAGCTTTACCACCTAGATCCGATATATTTATATAATGATATCTGAAATGTGAACTGAGGAAACATGATGGGAGAGATAGGGAAGAAAATGGGAATTGTTTCAGCAAGCTACAACTGCTGAGTTAATGGTATCTGTCTCACATGTCTGATGCTAGAACATTATTTCAAGATTGCTTGTAATGTCGAGTTTTTCTACACGTTACACCCTTTATGTTTATTTTTAATTATATGAAGTAGCATATCATATTTACTATTTATTAATTAATAGTTATCTAGTTCAAATATTTTTTTTAAATTAATAAATTACTGTTGACACAGATATTGGATTGCTATAATCATTTATTATTAATTAGCTACTATGTATAATATTATATATTTATTTATTCTTAATTGCCTATGGGGCCTATAGGTATTTTATATACAACATAAAATACACACATATAATATAAACTACATCAATGCCATTTCTGATTAATTATAGTTTCTCTAGTTCAGTTTTCGCACAACAGTGATTAAGTTATACGTATTCATATGATTTTAGTTGTACTTTAATTATATTTATTTCTTATAATTTGTTAACTGCTGTTGTAAACACTATAGAACAGAGTGTCTTATTATTATTAGAGCAACCACACTTTAAAAAGAAAGCTGTTACCTATATGCTGCACTAAAAAGGATCAGTAGTTTGAATCCTACCTGTGATACGCCACTATAATAGCAGATTAACTTAACCAGAACACCTTGTCTCAGCATAATTCATGCAATACATTGTTTACGCAAACACGATTCGTTTCAGTTTTGTAGCATATGCATGACGTGATGAAACACCTAAATGTGAACATTGCTTTGCCTGAAGAGCATTTGCAGCATGGTGTGAATATCTATATTACCGTTCCATGGATTGATGGGACAATCAACTGTGAATATTGCTATGTGCCTATGGCTATGCCATGTCAGCTGTATAGTATTTACGAAGTGTTGAGCCTACAGTTAACTGCGAGCAATAAACTATAACTATAGATACAACTACAATGTTTGAATGTTTCAATAACACATTTACTGAAAGAAAATACAGCTAGACAATTGTTAACAATTCTGGTTTCCAACTGATGAAAATTAACAAATTGCCTTGCATATTACCATATGTTATTTTTATATATGCATAAATATATATGTGTAATACAAATAATATATACCACAATAATATATAACACATTTTGTACTGGCGTGGGCAATATGCCAGGTACAAAACAGGACCTGATAAAAATCCGTTTGTAATGATTTTTTTTTTAACTCTCTTACATATGTGTTAGATGCTGTGGAAACAAATTAACATACGCCAAGCTAGAACGTAAGATTTATGTAATTAAGTAACACGAATTTGGACCTGCTCTGAATATTGAATTATATATTCTGGATGCGACGCGCCCCCTCCCTCCGCTGGCACAAATACAACTTGACATGTTACATGAAATAAAAGCCGTACTATTGACGGGAAATTCTCACAAGATTGCATCCGTCACAAATAATGTTTTCAATTTATAATCCGTCGTCTTGAAACGAGCCTTACAGTTACACCACCCTGTCCCTGTGAGGCCTAGTATTATCAGTGACAGTGTTGGCTTCTGTTATTTTCCGTCTGCCTCAGATCGACTAATTGCTATCACCAAAGCAATATATTTCCCTTTATATTTGGGGAAATACTGGTAAATCCGTAAACAGAACAGGCATTTATAATCTGTTATAAGTGGCAGTAGATGTCTTATTGTTTGTACACGCAGGCATGACTGACTTGTTATGAAAAAACAGGAAGTAGCAAGCAGGCCCAGTATGACCTGCCATCTGGCGGATAACTGAACTATAAGTCTCCCATTAGCCTACGACTACTCGCTCTTGTTGCTAACTGCGATAATGCACTTAATACGTACCTTCATAGAAAAAGCACTTGCACGCAAAAGCGCGTGCGATTTGTTACTGTGCTGTAGGATGCAGATCTCGCATAAAGCACGTGACCCAAAAAGCGCAGGACGTCGACAGCTGAATATTGTTTCGCCAGTTATACCCGGTGTAACGACGATTCTTAAAAAAGATAAGTACGCATTTTAAAATTAAACTGACTGCGCATACAAGTTACTTAGTAAAAATTAACAAAAACTGAAACTAGATCACTGCATTATTTCACATACATGTTTGCGGTGTCTTTGCTAACTTATGTACGACAACGTAAGAAATCACCTACGGACAGACCTGGGGACGTTTCACGTGTCTCGACCACTAGAATAAAGAAACTAAGTGGAAACATAATCGATATCTTGAGGCTGTTCATCTAGTATAGGCCATGTAATTCTCGCGGTCGAAAACGAGGTTGGGGGCACTTGGGGGCAGGCAGGAAGTCCATATTCTCCATGTTAACATATAGGACTTTGTATTCTTTTTGGTTGTAATAATCGGACTACCCCCAAATAGTGTTTTTTAGTTCTATTGACCGAAGGAAAATTATAAGCAGAAGCAGCGGTAACAATGATCTCGGAACTTGTACTTCTGTTTGTCGATCTTGACTAGAGTCTAGACTAGTAATGAAATGAAGAATGTCATCTTTTACGCAGTACAACCTGTTTTGGGGCATGTATATACATATGTTGTGATTATGTACATTTAGGCAACTTGTCAGATATAAGTGTTTATGGAACTGTTGAGAAACCACAGCGTATAGCAATGTAAAATGCAAATCTCATAAAAGAAACATACGGGCTAAAATCGTGTATACTAACTGCGCTACGTAAATGTGTATGACAGTGTGGTAAACCCAATATTAAACACAATATTAACCACATTTACGGACATTTAAGATAAGAAAGGTATAATGCAAAATAAGTATTACCTGGTTTTCCTAGTATTCATCAGCCGAAGCTGCAACTGTATCCATCGTTAGAATATTTTTCTTGCGTCCAGTCTCCAGTCGCGCGGAGTCTCGCCATGTATCGTAACCCACTTAAAGGAGTAATTTGTGGTATTAATTTAACATTAGAAAATAAAAACAATAGTAAAAAGTAAACACACACATAGATTGGACTTATCCAATGTAACATAAATATTTTTCGTGTCACCGGCAGCCAAAGCATGACAGCTGACCACAACTTTGCCAATCTGGCCTGGAATCTGGATGACTTTGAAATTGAATCTTTGTCACTCGGCAGTGTCAGGGTACTATTGGTGTAGGTGTACACACGGCTGGTGCTCTCTTGGATACATTCCGTGGTGGTCAGCAAAGGTCCACTCAATCATCAATGCTGGATTGGTAAACATGTGAATGTGCCTTGAGGCTTGGCTTCCACTGAAAATTTCATAATTAAGTTGTTGGCAGTAGCATGGATCCACTATCACCTCGTCACTGCATGGATAGGATTTGTAAACCAGAAGACGTTGATTGCTTGGTCTCACTGCAATCAAAATAAAACATGTTGAGAATTATCACTGACAACGACAAGAAACCAAAACAGCTCAGCTTTCTGCCATGTGTTTAGAAATATAAATGTACATTTGGTGAGTGAATGTTGTCACATTGCAGACATTCGTGATGTCGTGTTACATAACAGTACAGTGTGGTTCGTGAAATAAACCACTCTTAACAGATCAAAACAGGTTCTCAGAGAACACTGCTGCCCCCTTTTCACTTAGATGGAGGCCATTCCTCATGTACATATCTTCTTTCACAGCAAAGTATCCCCACAAATCTATGAGTACAACTCCTTCTTTTTTACACATCTGCTCATCTAGACAATAATTATTATACAATTGTATTGTATTACAAAGTAATTATCGTATGTTAATATTTGCTACAAACTCTGGATACAAAACATGCATTGGCTGAAATAATCGCCATCAATGTCAAACAGAAAAAAAGAGATTTCGGCTAACATTATTTGACGAGATCGAAAGAGAATTAAAATACAGATCTGCTCTCTTTTATTGTCATTTTATTTACGGAGTTATTGGATTCATCCATGGTGGTACGCCATACCAAGTCACTAGATATTATCGTGCCCACAATTTTTTTTAAACAATCAACCCTTTCGATAGGTTCACCATTAATAATAATAGGAGCAATTCTTCCTAAAATCAACGATCATCTCCCGTGTATTGGACGCACTCAATGGAGGTTGCTATCGTCACACCAGGGTATCAGCCTGTTCGCCTGAGGGATGTTTGAGGAGAGAATGAGAAAGAATGAGTGAGCGAGTGAGCGAGCGAGCGAACGAGCGATGGAGGGAGGGAGAGTGGAGGAGGGAGGGAGGGGGAGGGGGAGGGAGCGCGGGAGGGAGGGAGGGGCGGACCGGTGGGTGGACGGGCGAACAGGCGGAAGGGCAGAGGAAGCGGTGTGCCGTTGAAGACACGGAGTGCATTTGAAGACACGAGACTGGTTGTCTGTCTTTCTGGCTGACTTAATGTGCAAGTGCGTACGTGCGTGCTTGCGTGTGTGGGTGCGTGCGTGCGTGCGTGCATGTGTGAATATGTGCATGCGTGCTTGCGTGAGTGAATAAGCGAATTAGCAAGGACAGACTGAATGAGTGACTGACTGATGGAGTGACGGACGGATAGATATAAATGATGACGTATTGCATCAGATCATCCCTTTTCGCAGTCGAAGACCTATACATGTAATTTGGTCGGGAGTAGGCGTGTCTTGGCGCTAGCACAACCGCTTTAAGGGAATTACTTAATGCTACTATTGGCATATTGCTAAATTGGTCCTTTTTCCTTAATTTTTTCTTTCCTTCCTACATTCCTTCCTTATTTTCTTACTTTCTTATAATTAGTTACCAGTCATCGTCTGAACCCCGCCTACTATTCCAAGTGGAACGTCAACTCAAGGCTAAGCTAACATAAACATGTTAGAAATTATTAATGCTAAGGTTGTAGGATATTGTATATTGTTTTCGTGTAATGTATTGGAAATGTTCTCCAGAGTTGGCTACTTAACTTGGCTTTCACCATATTTACACACACTTCTCTTGTTAACCGGCTGCTTTGTCGTCTGTGTCCTACCCATTGTTCCAGGTGGAACGCCGAAGATAAATTGATAGAAAAGTTAAATAAATGGTTAATGACAATATAGGTTGAACTTATCTGTTAGATGTTCGTGTAACTTGTAAATGTACTCCATGTATGGCTTGATTCTCCGTCTCGATGACGGACGATTAGCTTAAGTTTGTCTTCGCCTGCTATGCCGTTCACGAGCGCTGTTTGTGACGTAATTCTTTCGCAGTCACATGATTGGTTCGGTAGGAGGAAATGTTTACTAGCACTGATTAGCACAATTGCAAACAATGAGGGCCAAGTTAAATTTATAAATGTTGGTACAATTTTCCATGGCTAGTTGAATTTCTCCTCGCTAAGAATAACACAGTTTCAGGAAGCAGTCTAGCCCGGGAATACGAAGCGACAGCAGCGTCTTCTAGAATGTGTATTACGTCATCCGGAACGTGCGATGTAGAGCTTACATTTTTCTGGCGTTATACACGTTCCGGTTGACGTTTCTGCGCATGCGCGATATATGTAAAATCATCAATGTGCAGCGAAAAGACAAAGCATTTATGCTATAAATACTCCGGGTTGTTCGTTAGGATGTATATAACCTCTCAGCAAAGTTATTTGTCGCAAATTAACACGACACACAAGATTTGAGGCATATTTTGATAGCAAGCGTAAATCATGTGACTGTAGTGCCCCATAATCCGTGACAGTGATTTATAAAAAAAACACGTCATATTTTATTGCATTTAACGACATTTTAAGAAACGCTTCACAGTAATCATCACAGAGATTTAAGAAACAGCTCGTGACATTTATACCGAAAATGCTTTGTTGTTTCGCTGGACATTGATGATTTTACATTTATTGCGCATGCACAGAAACGTCAATCGGAACGTTTTTAACGACCGGAAAAATGTAAACGTGATAGCGCTATATACTTGGGGGTTCACTCAACAGGCAGATATGGAAACAGCATGTTGAGGCCTTTGTCCAACCACGGCTGGACACGACGGCTGCACAATGTGATGATGATGATTACGACGATGGTGGTGGTGATGATGATGATGAATAGAGCAGTTCTTGTACGCATACAAATATATATTTAATCAAACAAACATGCCAACCAAGGTTCCGGGAGTGTAGGCTGGAATACAATGACGTCATGTGACAAACTAAGACTGCCGGAATTTCACACGCAAATCAACTTGCAATTGAGATTCATAAAATAAAAGATAATTAAAACTACCCAATACATTGTCGACAGCTTGTAAAATTGAATTTTTTGGTAAGGGTACGTGTTGATAAAGGTGGTTAATAATTCAATAAGATGGAATTGGTGTCAAACATTAGTCATGCATTGGCCGTTCCAGTAACGTTTGTTAGTTATCAAGCCAAATGTATTGGAAACATCCGTTTTTGTGTAGAATTGACACGAGACGGGATGTCGAACTGCTTCAGAATGGTGCACGCAGTATTCATGAAAATCGATTTGCATATGTTTCAAACAAACACTAGTTCTACAATACAATGACCGATAAAAGCAACACAGGGTTGTTAGTTGTACAATCTATCTGATATAGACAAAAGCGGAAGAAACCACTAACAGCCCACTTTACATTCTCATCTACCGGGCCAATTAAAACAGTCACGGCAGCTTGAAGTGCTATATTCAGTAATTATTATTTGAATGGTATTTGAATGGTGTTTTGTGTGTCTTTGTAAATAATCCTTTCCGTGCTGTTGAATCATATTTGAATGCAATTTGAAAGGTCCTAGGGGTATTATGGCCAATGGTATTTGAATGTTATTTCAATGGTATTTTGGGTGGTCTCTGTGAATAAACCGTCACGTACGGTTAAATGATATTTAAATGGTATTCTGAATGGTTCAACGGTATTCTGAATGGTCCAACTGTATTCTGAATGGTACTTATAAGAAGCTCTTCCGCATCTTCGTCAATGGTATTGATGTACATCGAATAGCATACTATTGATGCATTCCTGAAAACAATTCAAAATAAAGTATATATATATATATATATATATCTATATATATATATACATACTTTATTTTTAATTGAACTCTGTATATTTTAGCGTGATAATAATACACCAATTTGCTTTTTAATAAATAATAGTATTATTATTATATATATATATATATATATATATATATATATATATATATATATATATAATATATATATGCACTATAAAGTTTCCAAGAATTTTTATTATACGTTTTATGATAATTATATAATAAAATACAATATTGGAACTTGTTTTTATCTTTGCTACGGCCATAATTCATTTCTAGCTAGATCTTATTTTTCATCAAATATTTACACAATTTCAAATGTACATTAATTCCAAATTGATTGAGCCACAATAAAGAAGTAAAAACAAATAATATAAGCACCCCTTGTTTTAATCTATGACAACCAAATGTGTTGTAGTATGGAATATATTACAAAACATGGAATAAAGACAAATTATACTTTTCTTCTTGACAGAAATATTTGTGCAGCTACATGTGTGATGATCATGCACACTATTGTTCAACACGAGCCGAGCAATGAGGTAGTCAGGCGCCCATTGTATTGGAACCCACAGACATACATCTAATGCGAGACTACTTAGCTAACCGTAAGCATTCTGTAAAACTAGAGAAGAGGTACAATGAGATAATTTACCCATAAAAAGAGGCGCATGGATCAATTTTAAGGTCATTACCATTGTTATTTATTATAATTATAGCAATGATTTTCCGAAAGCCAGCATAACTTATGCTGATGATACTTGATGATATAAATATAATTAAATTCTTCATAGATGACATAAACACAGTGAATACTGAACATTTGATTAATAGAGAACTCAATAAAATAAACACATGGTTAAAACTATATACATCATCATTAAATTATTAATAAAACAAACATATGTCTTAAATGCCTAATTAAAGAACTAACATTAACAATTGATGGTGTAAATACTGAAAGAGTTAACCAGTTTAACGTTCTGGACTTTACATTAATTTTGTATTTAATCTGGAGTAAACATATTGATAGAATAGCAAATAAACGTTCTTCCAGAACAATTGGAATTATTGTCCACCGATCTACGGACACAGATGTAATTGAATAAACAAATTGCAAAAGAAACTTGTTAGAAAAACATCTTCAAACAAATATAGCTCCCTCATGGAACCAATCTTTAGAGAGTCTTTTAACATTCAACAGAACTGGCAACATTGGAAATCATAGCATCATCACATCTATGAATATTTATCTCGACTTATCAAAAGCTTTTGTTACCATTGCTCACGATATACTATTAGATAAATTAAAATACTACGGTATAAACGGCAAAGTTTTAGATCAAATATTATTTACTTAATCGTAAGCAATACGTAGATTTCGAAAATGTTAAATCTGCTGAAACTATTATCACCACTGGTGTTCCCCAGTAGTCTATTTTGGGACCCCTCTTATTTATTATTTATATAAATGACATAGCTCTTTCGAATAACTTATTTAAATGTTATTCTAACGACACGACCTAAACTAGCACATTAAATAGTTTTGATGGTTCAGATGTTCGAAGCCAAAGTAATAATGTAAACATTGAACTTAGTAAAATTTAGCAACTGGCTAAAAGCAAATTAACTTTCATTAAATGTCAAGAAAACCAAGTTCATGATATTGCATATGACACAAAAGAATATTGAAATCCCATTGTTGAAAATAGATGGGGAAGCATCGAATGTGTAATTGACTTTAACTTTTTGGGAATAACACTAAATTAAAAAAAACTGGCAGAGTCATATAAAGAAAATAGCTAACAAAATCACTAAAACAATTGGAATTTTGAAGAACAAACCGAGAATCAACCACGAGTATGCCAAAAACATTATAAAAACAGTTAGCAACACTCCAAGGATTATCATTGATACAATTTACACACATAGTCTACATGATTTCACAACATACACTAAAACTATTTCATTATGAATTATAAATGCCAATGTGATATTCAAAACTGTTAGATATATAGTATATAATAGTAATATACAATATGCTGTATAATTTGATATTATGTATCTGCAATGTATAGTATAACTAATTCTTTATACAAACATCATATACCGCATCATACTATCATGCATTTTGTGTATTTCATTTTTAATATTCAATTGTGTTTACCATTTGTATTTTTCTAGTTCAATTTGCTATTATTAAAAGGGGCTCTTATGTTAGCGACATATTGCCTTGTCTCCTTCATACTTACATACTTATTTATTATGTTAAATATATTAATAATATGTAGATTTGTCGTCACTAATAAATAAATCTGTCTGTCTGGCCGAAACGAAACGATAGAATATTGAAATTTTACCAATAGTCATGTCGTAAAATATCAAAATATTACAAGTTTTCCGAAATGAAAAACTTGATAACACTTGGGGAAACATTCTTCTTTCCATCTCGTTGAGGCGGTAAATGTTAGGAAACCACTTTGTAAAATACGAATATTTGACAAGGTTATCTGGCCAAAACGATAGAATATTGAAATGTTACTATAAGTTACAATGCTAACTTAGTTAAATATATGAAAATACCATTCATCTAACGCGATGAAACGGTGAATCGTTAGAAATACTACGAAGTTACCACATTGACTAAAGTAAAATAAGAAAACATGACAAGCGTTGAAACGTTAAAAGTTATGTTATGACTGTTGTCGAAGCCGCCATTTTGCGAGACATTATGTCATGGCCATGATAAGAGCCCACATTTTAACGGATGTTATGTTATTGCGATGATAAGGGATACCATTTGACGGAATTTATTATACGGATGGAAACACACTGATTTAGAAAGGGGCGACGATGTGTCACCCCGTACACATAAACCAGTGCCTTCTGTCTGTTGTCAATGTTACGTCGTCCTCTTTACATTAATAGCTTCTTCGCTGTAGGAATGTGTGTTCTAGAATTAGTGTGTTTTGTATTTGGAAGTATAACGTTGCAATCACAATACTTGCGCGGAAATTATATTGCTTGCATGAATATATACGCATTTCGAATGTATTGCACTGTATATGTACATGAGATAGGCGAATATCCAGTGAACATGAGATTTACGTGGATACTGTCATTACATTTTAGTCACGTCAGTTTCTTGAAGTGTACAACCTTTACGCTTTTATGATCGATAAGTGCTGATTTTCAGCAATGATTCGGTATTTGCTGGACGGTTGGTAAACAACTTCACATCTCTCTGCTTTTTCTAGCCAGGCAGAAGTGAGCCTAGTTTCTAAAATAACAGGCAATGTCATCATTTTGTTGACATACTGTTTAACAAGGCGTCTGAATAGTGTTATTTATGTATTGCTCAGATGTGTTCAAGACACAATTTTATCATGTATCTACAAGAAGGTATTTTATGGTTTACATAATTAAGCCTTGGCCCTCAGATAGAACAAATTCACAAAATTCAGCCCACCATAACAACGTTTTTAGCGTAACCCTGTTCTAGTGTATGGCGGACCAAGATGTCTCAAATATACAAATATTATTGCTTAGAAATAAGCATTCACACACATACACACAGACACACATACACACACATATATATTCTCCTAAGATAATTGTTAAAAGGATATGTTCGTTCACGTGCAAACATAAAATACAATAAACTGTTTAGGTAAAGCGAATCTATTAATTGCGTGACAACAATGGCAACATATAAAATAATATGGCCCTCCTTTGACACCTCCAGTGTAATCTTGTAAACGAAAATATTTAAGTTTGGTACAAAGTATACAATATAATCTAATATATATATATATATATATATATATATATATAATATATATATATATTAATTATATTGTATACTTTGTACCAAACTTAAATATTTTATTATGCCATCTACATGTAATACTATGGTTATTATTAACCAGTTCACATGTTTGTCAGTGCAGGTCTTAAAGTATTTACATGTAATGCTGTTATATAGTGCATGTGGAAAACATTAGAAAATATCCTAATATGAATATTTCAAACGTATTTAAATGCGTGCTAGTGGTGGAAAATATGAAATATTCCGTTAAATCAAATTTAAAGTGTAAAGCGCTTTGAGCAGACCTAAGTAGTTAATGTAAAAATGTATCGTTGCCTTAACTCGAATTTTGCCAAGTGTTGTTAAGTTATTTATTATATTTCAGATTTACTTTTACACATTTCTCATGGTGCAGACATTTGTCATATTTTAATAATTCCTACCAATATTATTTCGATAGTTTGCATACATTTCACATTTATCACTTTGCCCACATATGTGCCACGAGTTAGCAAACGAACTTATTATCACTTGGGATGTAATTCATTTGACATGCAACGTATAGCACAATGACCATTGTTCTTGTCTGTCGTTTCTTTGGTCTTTCCTTTGTGACTTTTCCTCTGTCTTCAGATTCTCACACAATTTTCATTCTTGTTGTAACTGCTAATTACAACTTTGGTGACAAACGTTTTCTACGGTAGCAGATAGTGGATACTATCATGGTACTAGGAAATATTCTTTTTCCGATACACTAGGTGTTTGAACGTTTCATCCTCCTTCCATATCATTAGCATATCAAGAACAATACGGCCATCCGGGCTCTTATTCGTTCGTTAGCTTTGTCTGATTTGACTATTGTGTTGATAAGATCTACGAGATCTTATTGAGAACACATCCTGCCTTTCGTCACGTTAACCATGCAAAATTTGCATAGTTTAGTGTAACACATTAGTGTGTAACCTTTTGTGGCTTCTTGTTTAAAGCATTCCACATCTATAGTAACTATGAGCCGTGATAATGGGCTCCACATCTAAGACAATTGTGGGATACCCTGCTCACTATACTAACTAGCGAGTGTAAGGAAAACAGAATTCCCATAGATAAATTCCCAATGGAAAAGAGCCGATGCCGTTAAAAAGGAAACGTTGATTTAAGTTGCCATGGTATCGTTGAATATAATATTATGGTAATTACTATTCCAAATTGATAAACATATTTTACCATTATAACTGTTTTATTGTTTTAGTTACTACTGTAGTTTACATGTCCAAATGCCTGAAATACATAATGCATTATCGCACATATCCGTTACTTCAATCAAAATAGTAGTAACATAATACGCAGGGTTTCAAATGTTTGAGACTGCCTAATCACATCAGTCCATATACACCGTACAGGTAATTTTTCAAAACTTGAATCGCACATATGCCATAATAAATCATTAGTCGGGTCATGTGGCTAGGCATTAATGTAAGTATGCCTCGACTGTACGGTTGTACTCTTCATAAAGCTGCTCCGCTGTCGTTATTCGTACACAAGTTGTCGTGTAGGTTCCTTAACCAAAACAGAAAACAAAAAACAATAAATAGCTGCATTATGACATGGATTACATGAGATATCGAGCATGGATGCCTCCAGTTGAGTAAATTGAAATTACCAAGTGTAAAATTCCTCACTTCAGCTGTATTACCAGCGTTATGCGGCCAAAACAATACCTACTAATACATAACGTACTAATTGATCTTCCCCCACTCGCGCCATTTTAGATCGAAAACGACGGCAGTTGTAATACCACCCTTAACATAGTCCTAGCAACGCCATGGTTTACTATTGTGTACTAGCCCTTACCAAAAAAGAGCCAATGATATGCCATTGAATACCATTGAATACTATTGAATACCATTCAGTACCATTGGACCATTCAATGGTATTTCGGTAGGACTCAATGGTATTATCAGCGGTAATGTGTAATACCATTCAATACCATTCAATACCATTGGACCATTCAATGGTATTTCAGTAGGTTCAATGGTACTCTCAATGGTAATTTGTAATACCACTCAGTACCATTCAGTACCATTGGGATATTCAATGGTATTGCTATAGGGCTCAATGATACTCTGAATGGTAATTTATAATACCATTCAGGACCATTGGACCATCCAGTGGTAAAATATGATAACACTCAATAATAAAACATGTTTCATTGGTACTCTCAATGGTATCTGAACATACCTTTCAACAATAAATCAGTCTTCAGTTGTATTCTCAATTGTTTTTTAGAATACCGTTGAATACCATTGGACCACTCAATAATAAAACATGTCTCAATGGTACTCAAAATGGTATCTGAACATACTTTTCAACAATAAATCAGACTTCAGTGGTATTCTGAATGGTATTTGAGAATACCGTTGAACACCATTGGACCATCCAATAATAGAATCTTGTTTCAATGGTACTCTCAGTGGTATTTGAACATACAATTCAACAATAAATCAAACTTCAGTGGTATTGTCAATGGTATTTGAAAATACCATTCAGTGGTATGAATGGTATTCTGAATGGTATATTTTAAATAACAAGGCAGGTTATAATTATATGTATAGTTTACTTGATATCAAATGTTTACATAGACAACCCGTTGATTTCCCATCAATATAATAAATCAAATCAAATCAAATCAAATCAAATCAAATCAAATCAAATCAAATCAAATCAAATCAAATCAAATCAAATCAAATCAAATCAAATCAAATCAAATCAAATCAAATCAAATCAAATCAAATCAAATCAAATCAAATCAAATCAAATCAAATCAAATCAAATCAAATCAAATCAACATCAAATCAAATCAAATCTCAAAAAGTCAACAATCAACTCACACTCAAATCTAACTCAACAAAATCAACTCAACTCCAACTCAACTCAAGCAATCAACTCATCATACTCTACTCAACATTTAATCAAGGCATCAAATCAAATCAAATCAAATCAAATCAAATCAAATCAAATCAAATCAAATCAAATCAAATCAAATCAAATCAAATCAAATCAAATCAAATCAAATCAAATCAAATCAAATCAAATCAAATCAAATCAAATCAAATCAAATCAAATCAAATCAAATCACTTTATTGTCCTTAAAAAGGATATGCATTTTACAAGTCATGATCACATCTAAAATATATGGGATGGTCATAACAAAATGCAAATGAATTTCCAGATGTATCCACTACAAGAACAATTCAACCGGGTGACATCAATGACTCGTTTAGCATTCAACATTTTAATGGCCACAGGCACAAAACTCCTGCTATTGCGAGATGTTTTACATTTTATACAACGGTATCTCATTTGAGACAGAAGTACATGGAAGAACGTAGAGAGCGGGTGATCAGACTCAGTAGCGACAGCACGAGCTTTCTTCAAAATTGCATGGTCGATTATTTCGGAGAGCTTTGGTGTAGGTAAACCAATGATCTTGGCAGAAACATGTGAGATTTTCAGAAGCCTGTTACGGTTTTTCACAGAAAGAGCAGGGTAGTAACAAATGCTGCAGTAGGTTAAGAGAGGCTCAATTATGCTACGGTAAAGGCGTAGAAGAAGTAGTGGATCAACGTATAAAGCTCGTAACTTTCGAAGAATGTGCAGTCGCTGCTGAGACTTTTTTACGGCTGTAACATGCTCTGTAAATGATTTTTTTCCATCTAATATAACACCGAGGTATATGAATGAATCAACCTGTTCCACAGGTTCACCGATGATGACAACAGGACTAATGACAGTTCTATTACAACGGACGTCGATGAACATTTTTTTCGTTTTGGAAACATTCAGATGCAGAATTTGTTTACTGCACCAACTAGAGAAACGTACCACTGAAGAAAGATATGACTGGTATGAGGCAAAATCACTCAAAAGAGCGAGCATGGCTGTATCATCAGAAAACCTCACAAATTGGGTAGATGAACACTACGACAGTCATTTGTATACAAGGTGTACAAAAATGGACTCAGAACACAACCCTGAGGCGCACCTGTGTTGCTAACAAGCACTGGTGACTTTATGTCACCCACTCGAACACACTGCGGGCAATTACTTAAGAAACTGAAAACCCAGTGAACAAGTGCGGCTGGAACTTTTAGTTTCTGTAGTTTATCAATCATGACATGCCTTTGTATTGTGTTAAATGCTGAACTGAAATCTATAAATAAGACAGCATGAATGTATATATAATGAAGATGTAAAGTAATATTGCAATGACGTTACCATATAATACATGGAGTATATTCAACGCAAGCAAGTAAAAATCAACTGGATTAGAAGAACACCTTATCACAAGCAACAGTAAGGCACATATCAATAAATTCAACCTCAAAAAGGTCCAATGTAAAATAAACATGAATGTACACACAAAGTAAATATTGCAATGTAAAAATAAATAATGTCACCCGTGACGTTCGCATATAATAAACATGGCGTACATTATATGGAGCATTTAAAAAAGTCATAGAAAAACAGCATTTGCACAATACTGATGTTCACATATAATAAACATATAGAGTACATTATATGGAGCTCTTTAAATAAAACATTGTGTCATAGACTAGAGGAGCAAAGGTTTAGCACAGGTCAATAAATACACGTGTAGAATTAAATAAGTATCACAGCTTACAAAGGTGAGGTTTTTCATTCTTCCGTCGGCTTCTGTAGCAGAGTGCTCGGACATCTGTCATATATGTTCCATCAGCAAATGTTCTAACTGCAAGAAGAACATACATTTACTCAGTATTATATTAATCGGTGTTATGCGAAAGCAATTATTTACTACGTTAACCAGTGTGGAAATAATTATTCGGAACACCCACAGCAGCACCAATACAAGAGACGAAAACAAATCAACAGCAAAATCAAAGCCGTGTTTACATGGCAACTGAGCGTATTTTCGCCCACTCCACTAAGACTAAGTCAAACTGATGCTAGTGACATCCAGACTCTAGTTTAATGAGAACAGCTGTCACAATACATTACAACATTACGATAAATGTTTCGTAGTAATATAACTTGAAACGATAAACGAATTTCAAAACTGTGAATATTTAAACATATTCGAACAATGACAAGTGACTTTCGCAAAAATAATGTGACAACGAATGTTAACCCGTACCTTCTAAATTGTGGATGTAAGAGTTCCAAAAAAGAAAAGTGTACAATTTGCCGATGACCTTTTTACTTGTTTATGTTAACTCACACACTATTCGTTTTATATAAAAACGCATAAACAAGCCAAATATGTACATTAACAGCCTAACATAGCATCTACTCCGGCCGTCTTATTAAATGCTGCTGCGTGTAGCCTGACTTTCAAGTGCAATCGTCGGTGCGGGAAAGATCAATTAAAGCCGCTTCGTGATTGAAAACGTTAATCGTTCCAATGTTTAGCTTCACGTTTACTATGCACATGCTGGAGTCGGTGGCTTGGCAGTCCAGCCATAGATGATGCTCACGATGCAATACAACTTATACTGCTGCTACTACTACTGCTGATGTTACTACTACTACTACTACTACTACTACTACTACTAATACTAATACTAATACTAATACTAATACTAATACTAATACTAATACTAATACTAATACTAATACTAATACTAATACTAATACTAATACTAATACTAATACTAATACTAATACTAATACTACTCTTTGAACCGGACACGAGGGCGCCCTCTCTTTCTGTGACCAGAAGACAGTTGAGAGTAGAGAATCTGCTTTGGTATCCTGTCTGGTGACATCCTCATGAGGTGTCCAGTTCACCGGAAATTCTTTCTGATCAGATGATCTTCCATAGATGGCAACCCTGTCCATTCGAGTATGCTCTTGTTTGTCACTTTGTCCAAACAGGTTATCCTCATGATCAAACGTAGATGTCGCATCATAAAGGCTTGCAGCTTTTTCACCTGTCGTCTGTAGACTGTCCAGGTCTCGGCTCCGTATAGGAGGGTGGACAGCACGATTGCAAGATATATCTTGCCTTTAACCCGCATGGACACATGTTGGTTGTTCCAGAGTCTCTGGCGTAGTCGGTCGAAATATGCACTAGCCTTTGCCATCCTCCTCTGCATTTCATCATCAATGCATCTATTACATGGTATTGTCCTTCCGATGTAGGTGAATTCCAGAACAGAGTTCAGCTTGTTTCCATCAACCATGATATCATCCTCTCGGGTTCTTGTAGAGTTGGGTTGGTACAGCACCTCGGTCTTCTTGATGTTAATCTTCAGGCCGAACTTCTTTGACGCAGCGGAGAAAGCATCCACTATTTTCTGCATCTCTTCAGCAGAGTGGGCAACCAGTGTACCTTTATCTGCGAACAGCAGCTCTCTCTCTCTCTCTCTCTCTCTCTCTCTCTCTCTCTCTCTCTCTCTCTCTCATAAGTATCCGAGTAGTCTTGGTCTTAGCTCTGAAGTGTGCGATGTTGAATAGGTCAGCGCTCTGTCTGGACAGTATGTAGACGCCATCCTCGTCGAGCATTGCTGATAGGAAGATGGAGAAGAGCGTGAGTGCCAGTACACAACCTTGATTGACCCCATTTGTAATACTGAACGATTCCGAGACTTACCATCCGACACTAACATTTGCCATCACTCCAGTAAGTAGAGCCTCGATCATAGTTGTGAACTTCTCTGGGCAGCCATACTTCCTCAGTAGCTGTCATAGCCCGGTCCTCCCAACTGTATCGAACGCCTTACTGAAGTCGACAAATACCATGTACAGTGGTCGGTCCTGCTCAATGCATTTTTTCTTGTAGCTGTCGGAGACAAAATATCATATCCACGGTGTTCCGGTTACCTCTGAAGCCACATTGTGTCTCCGGAACTACCTCTGGTGTTATGTGGGTAGATAGTCTGTTGAGGAGGATCCTGGCAAAGATCTTGCCTGCTATGGAAAGAAGAGAGATTCTCTATATTTCCCACAGTCTGTTCGATCACCTTTCTTGTAGATGGTTACAATGCTGGCATCCTTCCATGCTTGTGGTACAGAACACACCTCCAAGGCATTGGTGATTAGTTTGTGCAGTCTGCTGAACAGATTGTCTCCTCCGTGCTTCCATACTTCTGCAGGAATTCCATCTCCTCCAGGTGCTTTCTTTGCCATCTTTCAGGCCGGCGATTGCTCTAGCCATCTTTCCATGTTTGGAATCTCATCGAGGCTTGTCTTGGTAATGCGCTGCGGGATGGTTTCCAGAGTTTCGTGATTTATGTCGCCAGGGACGTTGAGTAGCTTCTGGAAGTGTTCACTCCGTCTTTCCACAACTCTCTTGCTGTCAGAGAAGGTCTCCATTCCATCTGTTGATTTCAGGTGAACATGTCCCTTCTTTTTAGGTGCCCACACTTCCTTCAGTCCATTGTAGAAGCCCTTCGTGTTGTTTCTGTCAGCAGCTTGCTGCTGCTGCACTGCCTTCCTTTCCCACCAGTCTGACTTCAGTGCATGGGTGCCTTTTTGTAGCAGTCTGCAGGGATCTTTATATGCTGCAGTGGTGGATCTAGTGCTCCTGGTTTGCAACACTCTCTGGTGGGCTTGGTCTATTCTGCTCCTAAGAGTATGTTGCTCCTGGTCGTTGTGGTCGCACCAGTCCTGGTGTTTTCTGTATGACTTGCCAAGATATGTCTTGGCTGTGTTGTATACACCCTGCTGCAGAGCTTGCCCATTCCTCGTCTGGTGTTGCGCTTTCCTTCTCCTCCCATTGGGCGAGAGCACTGTCCATCTCCTGCTCAAAACCGTCCCTATGGCTGATGGTACTTAGTTTGCTATGTTGTGTTTGGTCGGCTTACTTGTCCCTTGCCTATTGTGTTTTTGTCGTATTCTGAAAGCCACTTTCGACCTCAGCATCAGCAGTTAGCTCCACGCATGGCTCGGGTACTGTAGATGTCCATCTGATCCAGACATCTCATGATGATGAAGTCGATCATATGCCAGTGACCGGAACGAGATTGCATCCAAGGGGTCTTGCGTTCATCCTTCTGCTTGAACATGGTGTTCGTCACTATCAGTTCGAACTCAGAGCACAGAGCCAGTAGAAGCTCGCCATTGGAGTTGCATTTCCCAATCCCATGTTTGCCCATGACCAAGGGCCAGTTGTTATTGTCTCTTCCTATCCTCTCATTGAAGTCTCCTATCAGCAATAGCTTATCTGTACGAGGGATGCCAATGAGCACACTTGCCAGCTGTTTGTAGAAGGCCTCCTTGTTTTCATCTGGGTTTGTCATTGTTGGAGCATTCACGCCAATAATTTTAGCAACGTTGTCCTTGCTGAGAGGTAGTCTCATCATCATGATTCTGTCACTTACTGGCCGTGGCATTTCTGTCAGCTTTGTGACGATATCATTGTTGATATCAAAGTCCACTTCGGCCACCCTTCTTTCTCCTTCGGGTTTGCCACTCCAGACGAAAGAGTAGTCAAAGTCGTTGAGACTACCAGAGTCTGAGAACCTTGTTTCACATAGGGCGGCGATGTCGATGTTGTATTTGGCAAGTTCCATTACTACTAGTGCCGTACGTCTTTCTGGTCGGTCAGCTGTCTTCTTCTTCTTCCTAGCTGATTTTCCAATGTCGACGGAATATGAGGTCAAGCAGCGCGGTCCTTGGTAACCCGGGCGACGGCCGATCCGGTATGGTGTTTCATGCAGTTGTACATTTCATGGAAGCTGCCAGCAAAAGGTGTTGAAAAGCTGCTGGCTTTTGCAAGTTACTAGCGGCACTCTCTCGGGGAGCAAATAGAGTTCTCACATCGGCAAGAACATGTCAAGACAGGCGTAAACTATTTGTCCCTGTAGTGGCTGGTCGAGAATTTTTGGGAGTTCCATACATCAAACGCCCTTGATGCTGCCACAGTGACATGGTTTTCTGGTTAAGGTTTGCTCCCTTAGCCTTCGGTTCTGTCAAGAACCTGTACCATAAGGCAGTGATTTACAACTCGGCATGGCGGGCTACACCTGAGTTACTGCAACATCTGCATACCACCACCACTTCTACTACTACTATTACTACTACTACTATTACTACTACTTGTATTACTACTACTACACTACTACTACTACTACTACTACTACTACTATACTACTACTTAACTACTACAACAACAACTACTACTACTACTACTATCACTACTATCACTACTACTACTACTACTACTACTATTACTACTACTACTACTACTACTACTACTACTACTACTACTACTACTACTATTACAGATGGAATCCTTAAGGCATACTACTACTACGATATGAGAAAACAAGATGGCGCCGGTGTATGCCGACAAGGCGTTGGCTCTTACTATTTCGTGCCTATTTATATGTTGTATTTTAACGGAGAGAGTTGTGTGTTTGCAAACGTATGACAGAGACGCTTTACTACGCATGCGTGAACATTCTGACAGTAAGTCGATGCCCACATTCCTGCTTTCTTGCACTAGACGCGCGAACAACAACAACAACAATACACGCCCCACCTCTCATGGCCGGCGCAAGCGAGGCAAACGAGCCGGCGTGTTGACGCGATTCAGGACACGGACACAACGCCCTCCTCTCCCTGCAATATTTCTATCAAATGTAAGATATCTGAAATACAAACATGATGAACTGTCCTACCTGATGAAGACTAGGCGTGATTTTAGTGACTGTTCTGTGTACTGCTTCACAGAAACCTGGCTTGACCCCTTGACCCCAGACTCAGCTGTACTTCATTCTGGGTACACACTTCATAGAGCCGACCGCTCGCCTGAACTCTCAGGCAAATCTAAAGGTGGAGGAGTGTGTTTCATGATAAATCAACGATGGTGCAACGACTCATCAATTTTGTCAACAACTTACTCCCCTGAACTTGAGACTCATCATAAAATGCAAGCCGTTCTACCTGCCGCGAGAGTTTACCTCCGTTGTCATGATGGGAGTGTACATTCCACCCGAAGCCAACGCTACCACTGCGATCGGCGCACTCGCTGATGAGACCACCACCGTGGAAAATTCAAACCCGGACTCACTTGTGCTCATTCTTGGTGATTTCAACCACACCACACTATCTAAAGAACTTCCGAAGTACAAACAGCAGCTAACGTGTGCCACGAGGCAGGGGAAACATTGGACCTCTGTTACAGCACAATCAGAGAGGCATACCACGCGGTTCCACGCGCGCCCCTTGGTTTCTCCGACCACGCCATGATATACCTCCTGCCCTCATATCGCCAGAAACTGAAACGAGTGAAACCTTGCGTTCGAAATATCAAGCACTGGGACGACGAGTCTATCCTGCGTCTCCAAGGAGGTCTAGCATGTACGGACTGGGACTCTTTTAGATACGCGTCTAACGACATTCATGAATATGCAGATACTGTGACATCATACATAAACTTCTGCCAGGATCTGTGTATTCCCCCAAAAGAGTGTGAAAGTGTTCGGCAACGATAAGCCGTGGTTCACCAAAAACCTGAAAATTTAACTGAAACAGAAGGAGGAAGCCTTCAAGAGTGGCGACCGTGCACTGTACAAAAAAGCCAAGTACGGTGTCGAAAAAGCGACACGGGGAGCGAAAACCGACTACAGGCGCAAACTCGAAGGCCAGTTCCTTTCAAACGATACCCGCTCTGTTTGGCAAGGACTCCAGTGCATTACTGGCTATAAGCAAAAACATTCAATCCCTGGCTTTGAATCAGCAACACCTGACAACCTTAACCACTTTTACGCCCGCTTCGACCGCCAGAATTTGACGCCTACATCTGTCAGCATCTCAGACCCTGCTGTGCCACTCCCTCCACCCTTCACTGTTCAAGAGCACGAGGTGAGGAAGCTACTCAAGCAACAGAGCAGCAGGAAAGCAGCTGGTCCGGACAACGTTTCCACATCAACTTTGAAATACTGCGCTAATGAATTAGCAACTGTATTTACAGACTTATTTAACGCCTCTCTCAATCTGCACATTGTTCCAGTCTGTTTTAAGGCAGCAAGCATAATTCCGATACCGAAGAAACCGAAAGCGACCGCGCTGAATGACTTCCGCCCCGTGGCTCTGACGTCAGTGGTGATGAAGGTGTTTGAGCGATTGGTACTGAGATATCTGAAGTCGGTCACCAACTCCAGCATGGATCCACTGCAGTTCGCGTACAGGGAGAACAGATGCACCGATGATGCTGTTGCATTGGCCCTGCATTTTGTGATGCAGCACTTGGATTATCCGAACACATATGCACGCATTCTCTTCGTTGACTACAGTTCTGCCTTCAACACGGTCATTCCTCAGCAGCTGTACGACAAACTTCAGTTGCTGTCACTTGACCCATCAATGTGTTACTGGCTTCTGGACTTTTTACTACAGCGATCACAGGTTGTTAAGATGAACAGTATAATTTCCAGCACTATTATCATGAACACGGGGACTCCTCAGGGATGTGTCCTTTCCCCATTGCTATATTCTCTGTTTACAAATGACTGTGTTTCACATCACTCTTCTGTACCATTGCTGAAGTTAGCAGATGACACTACATTAGCAGGGCTGGTGTCGGACTCAGATGAGTCTGAATACCGCCATGAAGTTAGCAGCCTGGTGTCGTGGTGTGACACTAACAACCTACAACTGAATGCGTCCAAAACTCGAGAGATGATCGTAGATTTTAGGAAGAAAAAAAACCCACTTGCTCCCATTATTGTTAACGGCGGCTCTATCGAAATGGTGGACTGTTTTAAGTTCCTAGGTACGATAATATCAAGTGACTTAGCTTGGGAAAACAACACAGACGCTGTCGTCAAAAAGGCCCAACAAAGACTGTTCTTCCTGCGCCAACTTCGGGCTGAGGAGAGAGATTCTTGTTCAGTTCTATCGTTCTGCTATTGAGAGTATTCTTACATTCTCAATATGTGTATGGTTCGGCGGCATCAGCCAGCGCCAGAGGGGCAGGCTTGACAGAGTGGTGAAAACAGCTTCCAAAATTGTAGGTAGTGAACTCACCTCTCTAACACCCATATATAAAGACAGATCCAAAAAAGAGCCTGCAAAATTATCTCAGACCAAACTCACCCCGCCCATTATCTTTTCGATCTATTACCGTCAGGTAAACGCTACAGATGCATCCGTACGAAAACAAATCGCTTTAGAAATAGTTTTTACCCAAGTGCCGTAGTAGCCTTATCAGGAATGAAACTTAGAACGTAGATGTAAAGACCCTGGAAACTTGGCTGTTTTCGCCGCTCTGGCGGAATTGTTATTTTTCTGGCGCTGGTTGGTATGGCTGAGTCGTACGCGTGTGGGGTGTGGGTGTACCTATTCTCAGTAGCGGATCGGTGGTGCTGAGCAACAATCTTCTCTTCTCCTAAAATTTTAGCTTAACTAAATAATTGTATCAATATATTTTTAAACAAAATTGGACGCATTCAATTCAATTGTAATTGTAAATATTTTTTTTAATGATAATGTATGTTTACTAATCTAAATTATATTTTTAGAAGATCATTTATTCATATATTATATATATATATATATATATATATATATATTAAACAATTTTAAAGGACATTTTATATATATATATATATATTTATTTATTAACTAGTTTACACCACAATTATTGTTAAATAGATAATCTATTATTTTAATTGTGTCTTTATTTATTTATTATATTAAAAAACATTTTAAAGAACAAATTATGACAATGTATAATATATATATATATATATATATATATATATATATATCTTATATTTATTTGCCATATTTCATTTTATTGTATAGGCACTATATGAGTCAACGCCAGACTACATTCCAATTCATCTATACTAGTACTACTACTAATACTACTACTACTACTACTACTACTACTTATAGTAGTAGTAGTATGTATTCTATAAGGACTCCATCTGTAATAGTAGTAGTAGTAGAAGTAGTAGTAGTAGTGTAGTAGTAGTAGTAGTAGTAGTAGTAGTAGTAGTAGTAGTAGTAGTAGTAGTAGTAGTAGTAGTAGTAGTAGTAGTAGTAGTAGTATTGATAGTAGTTGTTGTTGTAGTAGTTGTTGTATTATTGTAGTAGTTGTTGTAGTAGTAGTAGTGGTAGTAGTAGTAGTAGTAGTAGTAGTAGTAGTAGTAGTAGTAATATTAATAATAATCACAATTATAAGGTACATACTACTGCGCAGAAAGAAAACTATGATCAGCGGCACATCATGAAAACAGGGTTGGTAAATTTCAAATTCGATAAGCAGTAGAGAAGTTGTCAATACGATACTCCTGGGAACTAGATATGCACGGTGATAACGATTAGTTTTTTAATGACAGAAGACTTGTGTAGTTGTTTTGACCGATCTATCACTAAGAGGGTACATGTTCCAAAGAGTTTCCAATGTTAGAATTGAATACAGGAACTAAGTCACCACAAGAAGAGCGATGCTGAATAGGTCTTAGTAGTATAGTATGCACAAATCATAGGATGCTTGCGAGGCATGTTGCAAGAGCAAGGACATACAGCGCCCCTGGCGGATAGGTGATAAACACGTGACGCCCCTGATGGATAAGTTATGACCTGATACTCCCAAAATTCGGTATCTTATTTTAAAAGGTTCGACCAAAAGTCAAATTGTAACCTTGGAGGTGCGACACGGAGTAAGAGGTAAGGTTGTTGCGCCCCTTGCGGAGGAAGAATAAGGTCAAATGTCAAAGTTGGCGTTAATTGTGTATTTTCCGGGAATAGATCATAGATAAACATCATTGCGCATAAGCAATGTTACAATGTTGTATTTATCTTATGCACTATGCTAAGCTATAAAAACGGATAATGCAAATGGTGCGGAGAGGAGGAATGGTAAAGGTCAAAGGTCATGCAGCGCCCGCTCTCTTGGTAGTTAGGGTATGAACTACAAACATACATACAATAAAGTTACATTTTCTGTCTCCCGGAAATAGGTTTCAATTTATGTCATTCGCGTGCGCAATATTATATTTTATAGCTTCCTGGCAATATTATAAATAAGTGTAGGTCGCATTCCATACTATGTTCGGGTTGTAGAGTTCTTACATTATGTTAGTGCAGTTTCATATGTCACTGTGTAATGCAACCAGACAAGTCTCGGCACGTTTCCAGTTTCCCTACATGTTGATATACAATCAATAGTATACAACATATTTTAAAGTGTATATATGACATAGTGGTCTAAACCAAACAAATATAGGCACATTTAATATGGGTTTCCGATTTCCGAAGGTAACAACTAAAAGTTACGAATTAACACGCTAATTTAGTGACAATTGTGAAGACATCCCTCTCTACTTAGTTGAGACAATAACATGTTAGGAAATTACCACTTAGATTTTTTTAATAATCATAATCATAATCGTGAAATGTGCACAGCGTTGTTCCAACATCCGTTGCTCACAGCGCTGTACAAACAGTTCTAAAGTTCTTAACCCATTAGCACCCAGAAGATTTTAAATTGAAGTCTGTGCCTCCTCAGATATTTGACCTAGATTAAAAAAAATATTGTTTGCATCAATTGTTTTGTTCTAGCGCCTTTATTATTCAATTCTTGCAAACAATTGCTTGTTGTATGTATGTTGTAGATAATAAAAGTACCTACACAGTGGTGTCAAACCTGTTGTTGTAACTTAAAAAATATGTTGACCATTTCTTGATTGACATTAAAACATTTTGAAACATTTTGTAAGCAAAAATGCTTTGTTGCGGTGCAACTTTGTTATGCTTGTCTTTTACTGCTACAATTTATTTAAAAGAACAACAAATTATCTATACATTGGTAGATAAGTTTTTATAATATGTGACACATTTTAGCATTATCATCTGTAATAAATAGACTAGACTACCTATCGTTACAAAACATTGTTATTGTTTACATCCCCTGATTGCTTCTGAGCCGGTCCTTGTCGTTGTCACGTCGTTGTCACAGTTACATGGTTACATGGCGGTAACTCCAAATTTGTACCAACTCACCTCGAGTGCAATGTCGGAATCGACATTCGTCAAGCTCGCTTGCATATTGGTGAATTTTACGCGCTGCCTATTGCTGTTAAATTTTCGAAAACGCCGTAAATAATTTTGAGAACGGAAGTATCCAAATTAGCCACAATTTAATTTTATATGTCTATATAGGTGTCGCATTTATTGCATTGCTTAATCACTAGATGGAACCACGTAAACCGAATTCAAATGCTGTGCTGTATTCGCTGACCGGCTGTGGCCGACCTGAATGGTAATGGGTTAACTCTAAAAGCAGCAGTGGTCATTATTAATGTCAGATGCTGCGGTAGTGCATCCCACAGGCATGGGGCTGCCACATTGAAAGCTCTGTCACCCCATTGACGCCAATAAATAGTGTTCGCTGGTGCGCAACGACCTAACCGGCTGGCGTCGGCTTACAGATATCGGTATCCAGGTACATGGCCAGTCAGTGTTCGGTGAGTGAGTAGCAGAATCTTAAATTCCACCCGCACTGCTATCGGCAGCCAATGTAACTTGATCAGCAGCGGTGTAGCAAGGCTATATTTCATGACACCGTCGATCAAGTGGGCTGTCCAGTTCTGCACTTTCTGAAGCCGTTGCATTTGCTTCAGATGCAGTCGATATAGCAGTGCATTGCCAACATCGAGTCTGTTTGTAACAAATGCATATATGACTTGCTCTGTCGCTGCTTCTGGCAGATATAGTATGATCCTGGAGGTGTTGCGGAGGTGGAATATTGCTGACTTGCATACAGCAGTCACATGCGACTCCATCATCACGTATATTTGACAAGGCTATCCCGTCGAAACACTAAAATATTCAGATTTTACTACAAATTGCAACTCTAACTTAGTTACATATATGAAAACTCCACATCAACATCGTAAAAATATAAAAACATGACAAGTTCATCGAGTCGAAACGTTAAATATTCAGATTTTAATACAGGTTTCAACGCTAATTTAGTACAAATATGGAAAAAACCAATACCTTGTGATGAAACGGGTAAATGCTAAGAAATGCTAAGAAGTAACCACACTGACTTAGTAAAACACAAAAACATGGCAAGGTTTTCGCCTCGAAACGCAAAAATATTCAAATGTTAGTTTCAACGCTAACTTAATAAAACTATGAAAACACTACGTCACTAACGTGTTGAAACGGGTAAAAGCTAAAAAGTCGGAGGTTAATTATGAAATATAGCTCGTGACAACACGGGTGGTGGCATGCCAACAGTACCTATTGACCTTTGACCTTCCTCATTCCTCCGCGCCGCGTCTGTTACTTCCCATCTATCTGCCTTTCAATATATACGTGTCGATATTATTTATGTAATTTATTTAAGCAGCATTTATTTGTCTTTATCAGATGTGATTAGGCTATCACGTTAAAACGCTAGAATATTGAGTAGTAAATTGCGAAAACAGAGCTATGAGGCAACATGACTACTTTTAAACGCCGAAACGGATAGGCGTTACTACACCGATTTAACAAAATACTAGACAGTGACAGCGCCATCTTGCTGCTAGTATTTTGACATGTTACTACTAGTTACAAAGCTAACTGAGATAAATCCAAAAATACCACCTGCCTAACGCGATGAAACTGAGAAATGTGACGAAATTATCACGCTTTTTAAATTTATTTCGTTTATGTATCATTTATTGCATTTTGTTTTGTTTATTTTTCATGTTTAATTCTAGTAGATCGGACGCCGCATAGGGCGCTCCATTGGGGACTTGTTTAACATAGTTTGAAAATAAGACACAGTAATTTATTACCTTTGGCCTTCCTCCTGTTTATCTATGACCTATTCCCCCAAAATATAGAATTAACCCCAACTTTGGCATTTGACCTTGTTCTTCCTCCGTACCGCGCCCGCCAGGGGCGCAGCAAGTTTACCTCTTGGTCAGTGCCGCACCGCCAGGTGGTACAATTTAAGTATTTATTGAATTTTTTTAATAAGACATACGTTATTTGGGAATATTAGGTCATAACCTATCTATCATGGACGCCGCCTGTTCATTCCCTATCCGCCAAGGGAAGCTGCATGACCTTTGATCTTTTACCCGAGTTTTAAAAAAACACGAATATTGTCCGTACTGGTTCTAGATATATCCGCTAGGAGCGCTACTTGACACGTGACCTAGTGTTGATGGTTCACCACATATCCGCTAGACCTTTGGCCTTTCTTCCTCACCGCTCCGTTTCGCGCCCCGCCAATGACCCCTTCAAAAGACCCGACTATACTACTTTTTATTCTTCGGAATTTGTTAAACCTCAGCATGATGGTTTCAACAGGACTGATCACACGATGTTATGTTGAAACATTCAGCTCGAAATATAATAGTGTACACAATCACGTAAACCAATGAATTCGTTCCAATGCCTACCCGCCTGTTTTATTTACTCTGGTAGAACCTGAAAAAAGAAAATAAACACAGTTTTGTGTTTGCTAAATATGTTCAGATAGTGTTCAATACTTTATACTGGAGTTTATTGTAATTCATGCAATATCATATCAATATTACAATAAAACGTTGCAAGAGTTTATTCAATTACGTTAACGCAAATGTTCTATAATATAATGGCAAACGTGAATTTACTAGTATGTTAAGTATACATATCCTATTCGGTACTGAACATATTTTCAAACATTATCCTTAAAACATTATGTTCTTAATATAAACACGTCGTGCATTGTCACAACATGCTCACAGTTGTTTTTGGTTTGTTTTACAAAAACTGCAATGCTAAGTGTTACTGGCGTATACCAAACTAGCTCAACCAAATATAAGTATAATGGCTGCCAACGTTAATTTCCGGTAAAGGTAGTCCGAGATAATACATGAACGACAGTAATGGAAAAGTGTGTAACAAAGCATTTAAGATAACAGTTTAACATATGAGACATCATCGAACAAGTCTTGATTTTAAGGAAATGTTATAACAACAAATGCATTTTTGCGAATCTGATTTGTT
>JAODUO010000830.1:47500-100000 GCA_025642075.2 Ridgeia piscesae | reverse complement strand
TCATAGTTCAGTTGGTAAACGCGTGCGATCTCCTTTATAATCAGAAGGACATCGGTTCGAAGCTGACACGAAACCACTAATATTTCATTACATTTTTGTTGATGTTTTCTCAAAATAATAATGATAAACATAATAATTTTAAATCAATGAATGATGTACTACTTGTGCTTTTATTGTTGTAGTAATTATTTATTCGCGACAAAAATGAAAATATGTTAATTGTATAATTATAAAGATGATGTATATTTCTAAATTTAAAATATTGTAACAACACGTGAAAACGAATTGTGATTTGTCTTGATAAGTGATATTAAACAATATACATCGTCGTTATAAACAATTATCAAGATTTTCGTGGCGTATAAATAACACAAATACAAGCACTACTGTAGATCACTGCGTTATGATTCGATTTATAATTATTATTTTGTGAAAAGGTAAACAGAAAGGTGACAAATAAATATATGATTGCTTTCGTGTGGGGTCGTAAAGGTGTCTTTCCGATTGTAAAATCGAACACATCTAGCGAACGCGTCTACCAACTGAGCCATAGTAAGAATTGTGATTCTTCTCATTTAAAGAGTTCTGTTAAATGTACAACTTTTCCTTCACTCATCGATATACTACTGATTATATATAGTTTACACTACGTTTATTTCTGACGTTAAATATATACACTCTGTTGATAATGTATGTGTCTTAGTGTAGATCATGTCACGGCGGCAGCAATTACTTTGAAAACGAGCCATGGACGGAGCAGACTTCTGCGAGACATCTGGCGTAAATTTTCCAAAAACAGTTTTATTCGTAAAGAATCTTAAAGGGCAAAAAAGGCAACGGTTTCGTATTATACACTTAATAGAGTTTCTACAAACTAACAATTTCCACATATATTCAATTTTTTAACGTCAGCGGTTTACTCAGAATGTGACCTTAAAGTCTAAAAATCTAACGAAATCCATGATGTCCTAGACACTACCATCTTAACCGGTGACGTATTCGTTTGGCTTGGCCTGGCCAATAAGCGCGCGGCATTCTAGGTCTCTGCTGAGGCCGGTCAGCTTCCTGCGACGTCAGTACGCTTGCCTACGGCACAACAACATCGAGTCTTCGTTTAGTTGGCGTGACATGTAGCAGCTGCTTAGACCTAAATCTGTGGTCAACAAGTAATTATGAAGTAGACATATATCACCAGTTGATTGAACAAGATCCAACAAAACGTCGCCGACCGTCGTCTTCTTAAACCAGGGGCAGTGCTGACAATGTTTAGCCATGGATGGACTAAACCGTCGAAGCAACGCATATATCAAGCTGGCTGAGACATCAATGATCAGATCGCAAGAAGGTTAGTATGATGTACTATTTTTCTGTGTATTTAATTGTGTTTTGCAGACGTCAAGCACACGTAACGTGTTTGTGCTGTTAAAAGTAGTGTTGACCGCCGTAGACCTGCTATCGATTGATGATGGCTCGGTTATCGATGTGTTGACGATGCCCGATGCCGATGCCGATGTCCATCGATGACAGCTAATCTGTTTCTATGGTATCACGTCCACATGTAAAGACTAAGATATACTTGGAACTAAGCTTTAGACAATAGCAAAATTTTTGCGTCGCAGAATTTAGCAATTGCGAATAAATAATTTAGCCTCAGAAGAAACTTGAAGAATTGAACTTTGAACACGCATTTTCACGTCTCATGGTGATAATATGTCATCGGCGGAGGGACCGTGGCCTTGGATTGTCGTTGGCACTTCTTCGTAAATTCAGTAACCGCTCATAGTGACATAGACATTTATTTCCATCGATGTAAATGTAGGCTATGGCAGAGTAAGGTGACATTGATTAATACAACTAGTAAAACTTATGATCAGTGTGTTCAGATATATGCTAAGAAACAATGAAAATTTTATGATGCTGAAAACTAGAAAAGAAAACCTAGAAAGTTTTTACAAAGTTTTGTTAGTTGCATTTTTCGGTTAGTTTCCAATTATGAGATACACATCTGACTATATTTATCATAATTTTATCAAGTTTCTGTATGCACTTTGACACCATGGACACTTTCAAAATTAGTTTCACCTTCGAGTAGCAGTATTTATGACTGTTTAATGGCTGGTGGAATTTAATGGCTGGTTTGAAATCCATGGACAGTTGCTGCATGCATGTTTTAAACTAAATCTTCATTTAAACTACTTCATTTTATCTGCAACAAGTTGTGGTTATTTTGATGATTGTTTTTAGATAATGTCATCCATATCAAATGTATAATCTATTGTAAGTGATAATTGAAAAAGATAAGTTTTTATTCTACATAATTATATAGTGAATTTATACACTTGATTGATATTGTCTGCTACATTCTCACAATATGGCTGTGTTTATCAATTTCAGTAATCTCATATGAATAACCAGAGGAAATGCCAATGCAATGAATTATTTCACATTCCTTTGTTGTTGGTTGTAAAACAGACAATATCCATAATGCATGTGCATTATCGCGTAATTATGAGGAAGAAGATACGACAATGTATTTGGAGCAAGGGAGCAAAGTATTCAATGCCCTGCCTGAAGTCAGTCATCACACGACACTTTCTGGGATATTCCCTTAGGCTCACTAAATTCTGTCACGCCAGTGGATGTGAATCCAGAGTTACCTGCTCCAAGACATCACTTGCTAGTATGACAGCAGTTCACCCAAGGGTGACTTTTGCGATAAGAGGACTTGCATAAGTTGTGATCAAATCCATATACAGTTTCTTCTACATTAAATCAAGCTGTAATGAAAAGGCAATTGTGGCAGTATTGCTTCATTTCGTGATATTGCGTATGGCATTTTGAATGAAATCCCTAGTAACTGTGTCATGGGGGACAAAAACAGCTGTAAACACTTATGAATACAGCTACTTGTGTAATTAATAACTTCTGTTTTGATAAAATAAAAATAAATAACACGTCATTATCAATTAACATAACATAATATATATATAAAATACATAAAATACAGTCACTAGTATATACATGATACAAAGTGAAACATTAAGATTAGAACAACAGGTGATAATTGGGAGTGGAATGTGATAATTGAATTCCTGGTCAATGTGTTGTTATTTAACTGATGGTTACTAATTTGGCTAATGTTTGGTTACTAAAACAATGACTTATTATTATTATAAAATGAAATTACAAAAAAATTATTACATGTTTAATGTAGAAAAGTTTCAAAGTTGTCTAAATACTAATCAGTAATGCAAGCACTATATTAATTGTAGAATTGAACCACACGATGTTATCTGCTGTTGTGAATTACTTGGTCACGTCTTGTCCTATGCATCCCTCAATGATGTCATCATCGAGAAACAATGGTTAAACTGGAGGTTGCGCACGCAACAGAACACAAGTCCGATATAACCGTCTACCATGCTGATGAGCCATATAATCCATGTGGTGATGGGAAAAGTTAAAATGCCACTAATCACTGTACCAACAGGGTTGCTTGATCGGGCAAATGTGCCAAACCGAGTAAGGAAGATATGCGGGCTGCATGGCTCAATCGTTTTGTACATTAGTCAAGTCTTCGAGAGCAAAGTGATATCCCTGGTGCTGCTCTCTGATTAGGTGGCTGATGCATGCTGGCAGTACTCGATGAACACTCCGGCCCAACTTGCTGTGAACCCACCAGTAAACTGCCTATAGACAGCCAACCTGAGCAACCTGAAATAAACGTGTTCAGATAAATATACATATGACATTGTAAATAAGATGACAATTAATCAATGATCCTTTTAATTAACAATATATCATTAAAAACATGTGGTGCTTTTTAAGAAAAAAAAAATTTAATATCTAATGTTGACATGCACTTTTCATGAGAATCTCAGTAAAACTGGTGATTAAAATATGTATATTTGATGTCGAAAATAGGATACTTTAGACGAAGTTTACCCCGTTTTTTGTATCTACCTAATTTTCTGAACGCGCCAGCGCATTTATTATTGGCTGGCGTTTATTATTGCATATACGGTACTGATGAACAAAGGTCGAAGATCACATGCGGACGTAGTGACAGCGTGCAAAGTGTTTCTACTCGTCCAGTAGTAGGAACCATGCACTATGTTTACAAATATACCTGCCATTTTCATTACATAAAAATTATAATGGTTCCATGTGTTATAATGAAAATATATTTTTTTAAATTATAAAGCCCCGTTTGATGTTATATTGTTGCTTCTTATTTGATGCATTAACCGTTTATTGCAACATAATTGTATAAAATGTATGCACAGTTGTACTTACTTGTGTGTTGATGGATCTAGTTGCTAAAGTTATCTATCTGTATATGGTTCAGTGCAACCAATACATCCGAAGCACCAGTTTCTCGAAGCAGAGAATTTCCGACTTTTCGTAATACACAGCAGTCCACTTGTAATAAAAATCGAACATTAAGAAATGTTTTAGTGAATCATTGCAAACATGGATTATTATTCTGAATGAACATAATTTCATAAAGCATGAATTCTGACACATTTCTGTATTCATCTCGTCACTATTCTCTGGGTTCTTTGAAACTAACTCATTATCTATGATGCTTATATATGAATCCATAAGACACATGCATCAAAATGATGAGAAGATAACCTGTAGAAGATAAATCGTTCAAATAAATACTGTAACCGCTCACATTGCTGTGTATGGTGCATTTAATTTTAGATATGAATCAATATATAGTTGCTATTATTACAAATGGATGGTGTCCACACCTAAGATAAAAATAACAAGGTATTGGATTATTCATTTGTATGGATTTGTTTCCACAAACACACCTGCACAATTGTGGGACCTGATTCATTAAATTTCATTGAGCCATTCAATACAATTTATGTTAAAAATGTAAACCCCCACCAAGTCTTAACAAATGTGGCATTACCATAAAACGTAGTAAGTGACACATACTTAGTCTAATAGTTGAATGCGGTACGCTCCCGTTTTCCGAGGTGACCATTGGCCCAAGCTAAGGATCATATTTCGCTTATCATAATAATACGATCATCAGGATAATAATATTTAAGCAATAACAATAGACAACTTAATATTTACCTTCATCAGTCATGCTCCGCGCGTTGCCGAGTTGCAGCCATTTCATGACAGCAGACAAACTTGTCACTGCATCAACAAATTGGTTCGGCACCGCCACCAGTTGACATCGTCTCTGCTAGTTTTGTTTTTGTACGTTCAGCTTCCCGTGTGTCTTTCTTTTCGTGGTCACTCGGCTCTAGTGTATCTTCCAATACGTGCCTTTGTCTTTGCGGCTGGAATCTATATCCAGATATTTCTGCATCCGTTAAATGATCCGATTTAGATAATCAATAACAAACAGCCATGGATGGACCTAAAGGCTAAACGAGATTTATGAATAACTAATCTGTGGAGAAGCCTCAGCTTACTGACGTCATTCTTCGTCGACAATGGCGTAGCTCATAGTATTTCGATGGCTGGGTGTTCAAAAATATTGTTCAGGTAAACGGCTGGCGTTAAAAAATTGAGTATATGTGGAAATTGTTACTTTATATTAACTCTATTAGGTGTACGCCACGAAACCGTTGCCTATTTCTGCCCTTTAAGATTAGTGTACGTGGCACTGGGTATGCTCAGCAGGAGCTCTTTCTAAGAGATAATAAGCTAACAAGAAAAATCTATTATTAAACAGAATATGTTGTCACATTTGGGTAGGGTAAAATGGGCTTATTAGCTCCAATTATTGTTACTGACAAAGCACGCTTACCCCACTGATGAAGTACATTGATTATAAATTGCACAACTTGTGAGCAAATGGGGGTATATGAGAAGCAGTAGTAGACTCCTTCTTGCTTCTGGTGCACATTGTTCAAAGACAACGTATTCCCATAACGTGGAGGTTCCCAATCTCTTGTCCATGTTACCGGCGCACTGGAGTTACATGTGAAGGTGTGATTGCCACCAAGTGTGACGTTGTAGGTCTCCGGGGGTGTGGAGATCAAGTCACACTCTGTCACAACACGAACATGCAAATCGTCATAATAAATTAGTACATATGATAATTAATTGATATAATACACACAATACACACACACTCTCTCTCTCATATATATATATATATATATATATATATATATATATATATATATATATATATAATATTATATTATATATATATCAAATTGTCCTAATAGACGAGCTGTGATACATCAACGTGGACTGATCCACATTGGAGAATTGAAACCACATGGCATGTACAACATGTACAGATCATGCAGATCCACATAAAGACCACACACAGACCCACTGGAGATAGAATATATAAACCCACACTATAGCCCACATGAGACGAACCCACTAATTTTTTATAATGAATTAACTGTTACACATTGTAACCACATTCTCCACATGGACACCTTTGTTCCCACACACGCACGCACGCGCACAAACACAAACACAAACACAAACACAACACACACACACACACACACACACACACACACACACACACACACACACACACACACGTAGGGACACATACAGAGTTACTTGAAAAAGTAGAGGTATACAAGAGTAATGTGTGAATTCATCGAAATAGGATAACAACACAGGAAAGCCCACATGGGACAGTCCAACAATTGATACACCAATGTGTGACAGACCCATATGGGACAGACCCACATGGGACAGACTCACATGTGACAGACGCCGATGGGACAGCCCCACATAAGATATACCCGTGTGTGACAGACCCACATGTGACTGACCCACATGAGACAGATCCCCTTTGGACAGACCCGCATTGGACAGACCGACAAGGGACAGATCCAAATGAAACAGACCCATATGAGACAGACCTACACGGGACAAGCCCATTTGAGGCACACTCACATGGGACAGAGCGAGATGAGACAGATCCACATGGGGCATACCCACTTGGGACAAACCGACATGGGACAATTCCACGTGAAACATGTGACAGACCCACATGGGGCAGATCGCATGGGACTGATCCACATGGGACAGGCCCACATTGGACAGATCCACATGGCACAGACCAACATGCGACAGATCCACATGCGACAGATCCACATGGGAAAGACCCACACGGGACAGACCCACCTGGGCCAGACCCTCACGGAATCATGGGACAAACCCACACGTGATAGACCCACATGAGACGAACCCACATGAAACATTTGTTTATATCCACTGCGAAATTTAACTTGTGTTTTACACATCTGTCACCCCACCAGTTCTCGGCACAGGCACAGCCTTTGTTCCCACAGGATCTACCGTGCCGATAGGATGCGCTGGTGCACAATAAAAAAGCTATGGGGACAAATGTAATACAGTGGTAATACACAGTACACAATGGCATGTGTCACCCTAACAATCTCATGATTTGCTTAGTTTTCACAGAATTATAAACCTACTAGAACTCAATTAAGACAATCCCATGTTTAAATCCATAATTCACTCCATCCATGTTGTACCAGTTCATTATATATATATATATATATATATATATATATATATATATATATATATATATATACATAAATATACATACATATATATATATATATATATATATATATATATATATATATATATATATATTATAATAATATATATATGAAAGATTATCTAAAAGTGTTTATTTATCTAGATCATCTGCTGATATGCAGAAAAGAAAGATACTTTTTTTGTGTAAATGATTATTATTATGTCAGTGCACCATTTCGGTCCGTGTTAATACCGTCTTTTCCTTTTTCGTTTTCAAATTTGCGAACGAAAAACGAATTTCGTTTTAAAAAGTGAAGAAAAACGAAAAACGAATTCGTCTTTCGTTTTTCTTTTTTCGTTTATCGTTTATCGTTTATCGTTTATCGTTTATCGTTTATCGTTTATCGTTTATCGTTTATCGTTTATCGTTTATCGTTTATCGTTTCTCGTTTCTCGTTTCTCGTTTCTCGTTTATCGTTTATCGTTTATCGTTTTTCGTTTTTCGTTTTTCGTTTTTCGTTTTTCGTTTTTCGTTTTTCGTAGTTCAATTTCGAAAACGAAAAACTAATTTATCTTACCGTCACTAACTTTGACACTGATGGTCCAGTTGGTTTCAACATCCAGGTATGACGCAGAGCAGATATACTTTCCAACATCAGACTCTTCGAAAGGGTCAAATTTCAGCAGTGAGTATCCTATGGATGCATTAGCCAGTTTCCTGTTGTTGCCAGAGATCAAGCGTTTCCACTGGACACTGGGCGGTGGCAAACCGGTCACGCTGCAGTTGATGGTCTTTGATGTGCCAATTTCCAACCTCACCTCTGCCACGTTTAATCCACCCTCTCAAAATAAGGAATAAATTATGTATTAGTATGTTAAAGGGAACAGAAACAGGGCTTTACAATTTACAATTACGATTGTATGTAACATTTGATGACATTAATAAATAAATAAAAAATTATTTGTAGTATAACTTCGGTTTTTAACCTGACAGCAGAGCGATTCCGCGGAAAGCTGAAAGTTAATTAGCAAGGCGATCACGTGCTATCTTAGCGTCAGAGATGACACATACTGACATCAGGCGGATTTTTTCTACATATTCTTAGCTTGTTTACAAGGATTTTTTTTAGGTTGAAACGAGTGTCATAATAAATTAGTGTGCGATATTCCGATGTATTACAAACACTAATCTTCACAGCTGAACAAATATTTATCTTACGGTTTCACACGAATCAAACCTTTTACAAAATCGGAGCGAAAGGTTTCGCGGAGGCTTGACGGAGCGTTGGGTTGGCCGCCGCTTTCGCTCGTTTTCTAAGTAACTATTACTGTACATGAAAACAAATTGTGATTTTTTCTTGATAAATTATATTTAGAAATATACATCGTAGTTATAAAAAATTAACATATTTCCATTTTCGTTACATATAAATAATTACTAAAAGAATTTAACAAATACTAGAAGTGATCTAGGTCAATGTTTTATGATTAGATTGATAATTATTATTTTGTGAAAAGGTCAACAGAAAGTGACAAATAAAGAGCGAACACATCTAGCAAACGAGTCTACCATATGGATTATTCCAGATTTTCCGTATATTTCGCGTGCGTGTGCGCGTGCGCGCGTGCGCGCGCGCGTGTGTGTAAGTCTTCACTTAATAGTGTTTTAAAACTGTAAATCATGCAAATGGTGAAGGCATAATGCAAAGAAAGTCCTACCACCCCTCATGTCAAGTATTTCCCTATATGACTTGGACATTTTTCTACTTATAGTCGATATTCGTTTAATTATGACTTGTTTTAATGGCATTTAGGCAGCTAAAACAACACATGAAAGTGGAATGTATATTTTTATTTTCGTCAAATTACAGGTGAGAATATACCGAGGACACCGAATTGACCCGAAAATCTAGAATCACCCAATTGAGCCTCGGTAACAATCGAGATTCTACTCCGGATGTAAAGAGTTATGTTGAAAATACAATGCTTCATTAACACATCGGCATACTAATGATTATTTATAGTTTACACAACGTTTAATTCTGACGTTAAATATATACTATCTGTTTGTAATGTGTGTGTCCAAGCGGCTGCAATGTCACGGCGGCTACAATCGATACAATTCCTTTGAAAACAAGCCGAAGACGACGGCGATCTCGAAGCACAGATACTGAGAGAGGCTTCCGCGAAACATATGGCGTCAATTTATACTAACAAAGTTTATATTCGTAAGGAATCATAAGATAAATGTTTGTGCTTTATAATGATCAGTATTTGTAGTACATCGGACTATCGCACAGTACTCCATTTGGACGCTCGTTTCGACCCAAACTTTATCCTTGTATATATGATGTGTATGCAAAGAAACAGTGCGCCTGATGCCAGTATGTATCGTGTCTGACGTCACAATGGACCTTGTGCACTATTACGTCATTATCTGGGGAAACCCTTCCGGCGCAATGCATTGTGGGTACTGTGCTCTTCAAAATGTTGTTGTGCTGCCATTATCCCATTTTAAAAAGCTTTAGCTTTGACTTTGTGGGTGTCTCGTAAACACTGCCTGTATCACAAACTGGCTATAATGACATGACGAAAATCTGATCAAGACTTCACAGCACATAATCTATTTGCGTGAATCATTCATCAACGGGCGTCGCAACTTATTGTGTTACTATTTATGCCATACTATTTGACATAAATATTCTCGTTGAAAACAAGTTGTGAAGTCACGCGACTGCCACCAATTCTGACTATGGCGCCTTTGAAAAAATATACTGTTTCTCGTTGAGCTGCAACTATTATATGTCATAGCTGGTAAGTTGTGTTATATATGATTAACTGGATGTGTAGAACCTCATTGAACGCAAACAATGTCATATACTATTTTTGAAGAATAATTATATTTATACAAAATCCAACAAACATGCTATGGGAGGGTTCTAACTTCTAAGACTAAGTCCTAACGTAGGGCTAGGCCTAGGTTACATAATTATGGCTATTCATTGCGGAAAACAAAACAATCATAATGTGTGCGATGATAAAATAAATATGGAAAGGTTTGCTGTAATTGATTGAATCGATGTGTTGTCTATTATTTTGTTGTAGCACAACATAAACAGGAAAAATCTGCCAGGCAAACGTCCGTGTCATTTAAATGTTATCGAAGGGTTGTTTACATTGGCGCATATAAGACGCACGGATTTCGACAGTGGCGTCTATTTCGTAATTTAGAATTCGTCATTTTATTTGTGTAGGTACTTCACGCAAAGGCTCAATTTTAACCTTTTGCTTTAAAGTAATCTACGATACATATCCGCTACAGATGCAGCAAACAAACCATATGCATAATTTGTAAATATTTGAGATAGACCTAGATCGAGAGAGACGTAAAATATGCAAAACTAGACATACCAGAGGTGGAGGACAATATTCCAGATGATCTTCGTAGGAGTGTGTGCTCCAGCAAGTCCATTGCTAAGGTAACTAAGGAAGGTGTCTGTTATAAAAAAGCAACTCTGTTTTGCGTCTATTTGTGTGTTTGATGACAACTCTCTCCAACAGTTGTGCATGACTGGGGTTTCAATGGGTGTATAACTTTAAGATGGCTGGACACTAAGAGGGAATCTTACCTTACCCTATTACAGCTACTTACACTTACAAAACCTTTACATACATTATAGCTATACATTTACAATTGCGTTCTGTTAATGTGATGGTGGCTGTATGCATGTTTCAGGGTGAAATGTCTCATGTCAAATGTTTTTTCAAAGTATGCCATTGACCCGGACAATAGTGTTTTAAATACGCTGTGCATAGTTATGTGAATGGCATAAGTCCTAAGATGACTTCACCTGCACTTTGCAGGTGGCGAGAAACGTTTGTAGATATCCCGGAGTAACTTACCTACCCTCACATGTTCAAATATTTAATGAAGAGAAAAGTGATTGTGTATGTGCATAGTTACCAAATAAATGCATGTATTGTCGAGTTATATATTATTATCATTGTTTTAGCACATAACATGTATTTACCTAACACCCACTGTCAAGCATACTATTTCACCATTATTCATGAATATAAGATCAGCAGTGTTTATATATGTTAATACCACATGCATGCCTATGACTGTATGGAATTTACTATGTGATCAAAATGCATTCAAAATGCAACATGTGAGTGTTTTGGCATCTGGAAGAGCCTACTTTATAAGATGACATGGACCCACTTGCTGACATTCAGTTCACTTTGCAATTATATTATAACAGCTATATAAACTGATACAGACAAATGCAGATATTTATATAAAACAATTCCGAACTAAACATGCCATCTATCAACGGGTCGTCCAACGTCATATCTCTTTTCCATACTGACTATATTTAATCAGTGTTGCAGTAGCTGTAATTCCTTTTCTCTGCCGAGGCTTGACTTGACTTTGTCTTTGAGCATGTGTCTGTCCTTTCATAATACTGCTGAAAAAGTGTTTCTGTAAAATAAATAGTCCATTGTTAGTTGACACCAAAATGCATATCGGCCAGTGTTCCCCATAGGGTTAGATATCAAGAGTCACAATGACCCTCTCTCCAAATTTGTTGGGGTCACTTTGTAATTGTTAAGGGTCATTCTCAAGCAGCTGAGCAAACTTACACTGCAATTGCTCTCAGTCACTCAACAAACAGTACAATTAACAAACTAAAAAGAATTTTTCGCTAACGTTTTGTTTTATAAAAATCGCAAACACAAGCCATGACAATGTGATAGTTTTATTGCAATTTCTCTTTGGACATTATCATTTACTTTTAAGTATTAACACTAACAGCATTAAAATTAACAATGAAGTAGAAGTTTGAAGAGAAAATGTTATAACATGACCAAATAATTCAGAACAATCTACTCTAGTCTTGTTGCTCTGCAATGATTCAAACATTGCATTAACATAATTATTACCCACTCTAACACATCATTTGTTTATTCACTAACTGATTAATTGAATAGAATTATTCTCCCTATATTTTTATATTTTGCCTATACTTTAGCCTGGGTGACGCAAGCTATAATTACTAAGATCTATTTTACATGCATCTTTCAATCTGTAATATATTCTGCTGGTGAGACTTGTAAAAAGCCATGAATTATGTACGGCGTTGTATTCGTATCTAACTTATAACTAGTGTTAACAGTATGTCGAACAGGTCTCCATTGTCAAGGCAACACAATACTTGATTGAATTAAGCCTTGCTATTGTCTGTGAACTTGGCTAACTCAAAGGGATTGGCAGGGCACGTCTCGCCGACTGGTTATTTGGGTCCGTTTGATGTCCGATTTCAAGGCAATTTCAACGGAGGCGGGCAGTCTTGTACTGATGATAAATTCACTAATAACAACTAAAATAACATTTCGCAAATTTTACGGAATATTTATTATTTTTTATTTTTGCCAAATAGCAAACGGTTTCGACTATGACGCAATTGGCGAACGGCAGCGCTAGCATAAAGTAGAAGCCAATGTATCAGTGACATTTTGCCGAAATCAAATGAATGTCAACTTTATGCGTGCGCACATCTAAATAATGGAGATTCCGCTAAGGGGGAGAACCCTGTTAAACAATTCTCATCTGTTCAATCGGCAATCGTACTTTCAAATGACCTGATGAAGAGAAGTAAAACGTCTTCTTCAGCGGTGGCAGGCACGAATGAAACTCAGCAAAAACCTATGGGCCATAATGTGTATTTTGTGCGTCGTTTACGCACATTTGTGCGTAATGGTGAACACTGACGATTTAGTGCGTTATACTTCCTATGAAATATACTATTTCGTTATCTTTACTTGCTTAAAACACACCACAAAACAGTCAACATAATAGAAAACACAACATAATTCCTAGAAAAGGGGACATTGAATTACAATATTCGTAAACTTACGGACACAGCAGTAGCACGTGTGTGTTAGCACAACTACAAGATATCTTATAAGTCTTAACACGCCTATTATTAGCAACATTCGCATAAAGCCAAAAATTGTATTGCTCTGAAGTGACAATAATACCTACATATTTTATATTATATGCAAGTCATTACCAGCAGTTAGGACATTCGGATTTTGGCCTAACCTATCTATGCCTGCGTCGATACGATATTTTGATTTCGCATGTCTACGTTCTTCATGCAGACAACTGTTCTAACATGCTATTTACAAACAAATTACATAATCGATGTAACAGGAATTAAAATTGTCATACTAAACAAATTGTGCCTCAGCCAGTACACAAATGGTGCGTTTGCTTTGCCTTGGGTAAGCAAAAAAGGGCCTTGCCCCTGACTTTGCGCTCTATTCTTAGCCTTAGCCTTAAGTTTAAGTTCGAGGATCGCTGAGCCTGCTTTTACCGTGACCAGAATTATTATCGACATGGTACATCATTGTCTTAACCAAAGTAATTACACATCTATAATTGTATCAATAGGTATCAGTTACATAAACCCACACTTACCCAAACTGGCTATGATTTTACCATCATTCACTGTCAGAACTGGTGGCAGTCGCGTGACTTCACAAGTTGATTTCAACGAGAATATTTATGTCAAATAGTATGACATCAATAATAATAAGTTGCGACGCTCTTAAATGACGGATTCATACACTTGGATTATATAATAATAAACATTATTTATTCACGATAACCTTATAAAATGTACATTTTATCTCCCTAAGGGTCGTGATTGTAAAACATAATATCCATGCACTAACCAAGTTCATCAACTAACTTATACGTTGCGTAATGCGCTAAAACATAGTAAATAAAACAACTTGAATAATAATAAAAAATAAATATATAATACATATTTAAAATATTTGATTTCAATAAAAATAACAATAAATAGAAATTGTTTAAAACAAGATAATATATATATATATATATATATATATATATATATATATATATATATAATAATAAAACGTTTAGTAAAGGTGTTCATTGAATCGTACGTCACTGTATTGGGTTTAGTTCACTCCATATGTGTGCGCCATTTACAGCAATTGGTTCGTGCTTTAGAGACATACAAGTCACCTCTTTCATTTGACCGAGTTGTTCTGGTCGAGATGTTTGAGATCGGTGTGAACAACGCACACATGTAGTCTGGTGCCAACCCATTCACTGCTTTATACACCAACTGCGACTGTCTGTATTGACCACATGAGACAGTCACCCACATGGGATAGTTACCCACATGGGAGTGTCACCCACATGGGTCAGACACCCATGTAAAACATTCACTTATAATGGACAGTAATAATGTTATATTTGGAAATCAGGTTGAACGAAGTTACATATTAAATATATTGCTCCAAATACTGAATTTCTTTTGCATTTATTCACACGTCACATGCACACAATGACTGCTTCATAATATCAACAACATTAGCTACGTCATAAATTTACATAATTAATGTGAAGTTGTAATTAGAATAATACGTGAAATAATATGTAGCATAAGATTAGAAATAGTACCTGGAATAAGATGTAGAATAAATAAGATGTGGAAAAATATCCACATGGTTCAGAGGTTACTGATTAACAATGTCACAATCACTAACTAACTTGTTGACCTCTGACAATATGAATATCTGAGTTCCTGCACTAAATAAACAGAGCATTGCATTTCTGACATCGCTAGTAATAAATACAAATATAAATATATACATACACACATATGCACAACTAAATCTAAATCTATATATAAATCTCAATCTAGATCTATAAATTTATATTTATAAATGTAAATATAAATATATTCATATACACATAAATACATACACATACACATACACATACACATACACGCACACATACACCTACACATACACATACACATACACATACACATACACATACACATACACATACACATACACATACACATACACATACACATACACATACACAACACACACACACACACACACACACATACACATACACACACATACACATACACACACATATACGCACATACACATAATATAAATAAGTATAAATGTAAATATACATATACACATATAAATATTTTTTTAAAACATAAATATATAAACAAAATCATTTATATAGCACCTAAGCACCAGGTGTCCCTGTTCGATGCCGGTGTGACAAAACAATTAAAATAGCACTAAAACAAGATCCTAAAACATGCTATCACATGCCCAATAATATTTTAACTAAGTAGTAGATTTAAACAAACTCTGCCTGTGAGGTAGGCTCAGCAGGAACTCTTTCTATGAGATAATAAACTAATAAGAAAACATATATTAATAAATATAATCTGTTGTCAAACTTGGGTAGGGTAAAATAGGCTTATGAGCTCCTATGATTGTTACAGACAAACACGCTTACCCCACTGACGAAGTACGTTGATTTTAAAGCGCACAGCCTCATCGCAAGTGGGGGTATATGAGAAGCAGTAGTAGACTCCTGCTTGCTTCTGGTGCACATTCGTCAAAGACAACGTATTCCCATAACGTGGAGGTTCACCAACTCTTTTCCATGTTACCGGCGCACTGGAGTTGCATGTGAAGGTGTGATTGCCACCAAGTGTGACGTTGTAGGTCTCCGGGTGTGTGGAGATCAAGTCACACTCTGTCACAACACGAACATGCAAATCGTCAAAATTAATTAGTACACAGAAAATTGTTGTGATATAATGTTAACTCTACACACACACTCTCTCTCTCTCACACACACATACATATATGTATATGTATATATAAATATAAATATATATATATATATATATATATATATATATATATATTATTTGGTATGTAAAAACGTAAATACATACTAAACATAGGATAACCACATGGGACACACACATATATAGGCGCACATGCAGCATATATATATATATATATATATATATATATATATATTATAATATCTCTACAGATTTACGTGAAAAAAAAGTAGAATATATAAGAGAAATGTGGCATTCATCCAAATAGGTTAAGAACACGGGACAACCCTACATAGGATAGCCCCATGTGTGACAGACCCACATATGACAGTCCAACCTATGTGACAAACCTGTATAGGACATACCAACATGGGAAAATTTGACCCACACGTGTTATGTACAACAATTCTAACTTAGGATGGAACTATCTATTACATACAACAATATATATATATATATATATATATATATATATATATATATATATATATATATATATATATATATATATATATATATATTGTTTAATAAGTAGGTTTCTGTAGGAGTATGTATTCTTTGAGTCCATGACTGAATGGTCACTTTGATTCTTCACGTGAATATGTCATATATCAGTATATTCCAGGGGGTGTTTTGACCCATGTAGGTCTATCTCGTGTGGATCTGTCCCTTGTGGCTCTACCGCATGTAGGACTGTCCAATGTGGGTGTGTCCCTTGTGAATGAGTGTCACATCTGGTTAGCTTTGTATGCCTCTACATTTTCATATAGGTCACACACACACACACACACACACACACATATATATATATATATATATATATATATATATATATATATATATATGTATGTATATATATATTACACACACACACACACACACACACATACACACACACACACACACACACATATATATATATATATATATATATATATATATATATACAACAGTAGGAGATCATTGCCAAGTTGCAGGACACGCGATGTCCATAAGTAACATCACAGTATTGGCCCGTGAACAACACTGCCAAAAGATAACAGAGGAAATTTTCGTCAAGCTAACTCCTACTATCCTGCCATAAACAGAAACTAAGGATACTACCATATATAGCCAAATCCTCTCGCCGAGATATGAGCCATATCACCTGACAATTGCACTAGACAAAGAATCACAGATGCTGGACGAAACATAAGTTAAGTACTTAAAACATAACTATATATTGGAGCCATGAACAATATAGTATCCCACACTTAAAGGGGGAGTGAAGCGGCTGAACAACCACAGCCCAAACATAAGAACATATAATGTACAGCACTTGTCACCATAATTTGACAAGCACAGCGTCACGGTATATTTTTAAATTTTTTTTAAACTGGGCTACTTTCAACACAGGGCGCTGCCATCTTGCCTAGGGCCTTTTCCGGTTTGACTGGCGTGTTGCCTACAATCACGGAAGCCGCCAGTCGATAGGCGAAGCAGCATAGCTCTCGCAAAAACGGGCCAAACGCATTAAAACAAACATAATTAAACAATTTAATGCACTGTATAGCTAATATATATATATACTATGATTGTTAGTAAGCAACTTTTCACATACTTCCACGAAAGGATTCCTGCCGAAAAAACAGGTTAGAGATGATGAAGTTGGCGTGTCCGCCGGTGGAAAGTTCGACAAGAGTCTGCGGTGGTCACTTTCAAACGCCGATTGCAAGCCTAATTACAAACGTGACGAGCACAAAGAGACACTGAACATAAAAACATAATAAGACTCGATCAAAGCCACAGGTGCATCTTTGGCCGATTTGTTTGCATATAAGTATGCAGCGACAAAGTAATGTTTGGTGAACTGAGAGGGAAAACCGGACACGATTTCCTTATTAGGAAGGTGAAGCGGCGCGTAGGAAATTACATGCCGAAACCAGCTTATTGTTGCCAAGCCGACTCAGCACTTACGAGTACCAACGTGTATCGTTACGACTACAATTTAGTCCCACAGTTGTATTTTCCTGCCAAAAAACAGGTTGACCTAAGCAAAGTTTAAATGTAATAAGAAATATGAATGTAATAAAGTAAAAATATGTGTGGACAGTATTATTTAATGTGAAATAAAGAATGTTTATATAATCCACGGATTTAGGTCAACAGTTCGCCGGCGAGCTGTACCTAGACCTAGGCATAGCAACCAACGTCGGTTCGTTGGTTGCTAAAATAGCTCGATTCTCTAGGTACAAGTAAACTTTTTGTTTCTGACATAGACAGTCGCCGGTGGTGGAATAACCTTCTTCAAGATAATGACGTAAAAAGAAATGACAGCTACGACCATGCATGCGTATGACGTTTGTTTTAAACAATACTCGTCGTCATATGCAAATTAGAGTGACTCGCTAATTAGTCAACTACAGTCAAGAACTGTCAGTCATATATTACAGGCATTACTTGGAATTAATTAACAGAAACAGCAAAATACAAATTTATGTTATTATTTAAATTAGACTGTTAACTGCATTCAATAAAACACTACCGTATATAATGTAATTGGTTATTGGCATAATAGTAATAACCAGGTTGACACATGCTCTTATAAATTTAAATAAGTTGATTTAACCCATAAATCAACCGATTTAAATCATTCAAGAAAAAAACCTCTGGTTTTATTCATTGCTGATGTATAAAGGGAAGATCTTATTTAGCGCAGTAACCAATCCTCAGGATTGCTGAAAGCGCTTTACACTTTATTTCCCTGACATACCTGTTCAATCAGATATACCATCTCAACTTCTCTGGGAAGCATCCAACGATATGCTATAATTAATGCGCGAAAGCTACTCGTACACATATCCACCACTATCTATAGCCATGCAGGTACTCATTTTTACAATGGAGCAATGTAGAGTGAAAAACAATTGCCCAAGGTTTTAACATCACAGACACTGTTTTTTGACATTATGCAAGCTGAAGATGTGCTGTTTATATGCATTTTATCATCGAAGCCAGATACCAGAACGACAAGTAGGAAACGGCGAGAAGCAGCCATGCAGGTTAGTAAATATTATTGTCATTATGAGTATGGTATCATTGTATTTGTTTCTGTTAACATCTGTACATGTGTGCATCGCACAACTTTCTATGAAATAATGAGTATAACAACAATAAAACATGGTACAGAATCAATCACACTTAACATAGTGTCACTATTAAGTATGTTAATGTGTCTATCCAATGACATTGCCCATCATAACCCAAGTCAATTGGCAATATTACCTGGGAACACATTTAGTATTTTAATTTAGGCATATTAAGAGTGTCATCATAAAATATCCGTAGAATATTTTATAACAGTTAGTGCAGTTAGTGTTTGATAACTGGAAGGTGTCTATAATCACTTCCCAAAAGTATTTATTAGGAAAATGGCCAAGAAGTTTATTTAGAAAACCTTATACAATGCAATAAAAAACTTATATATCTCGGAAAAGACTCAGTTGGGTAAAACCCCACCCACAAATGAAACTTATGTATAAACCCCAATGTAAAAAATATTCTTAAATTAAAAACAAAATATTAGTATTTAGAATAAAGCTGACATTTGTATTTTTGGAAATACAAGTATGACTTTGATTATGGCCAAATAGGTGTCTCTGATTGGAACAAGGAGGACATTGATTGCACCTAACTAACTTAAACATTTTATTTCCTTATATGTGCAAGTGGGCTTGTATAATTGGTTTACTATGTAATTTATGTGAGCTGCTTATGTAGGAGTGGGTTTTGTTTGTTTGTAATGATGTCTGAATGACTCAGAACACATACATATTAATTAAAATATGCCAGGAAGGTTAGTCATATAATGGAATCCGCACAAAATGCACCATTGAAAAGGTAATGTTCTATTTATTGCAGGAATGTTCCCTGGTTGAAACACAACACCCTGCTCAGCCCACTGTCCATTGGTATCATTGAGACTGAGTTGACCCTGGCTAGCAGTAGCAGTCAAGCCAGAAAGCAGATACCCAATACACAAAACTAATATGGGGGTAATTTCAAGGGATCTTCTCAAAAACCAAATCACCAGTATTACTTTGTGTTTTTTGGGGCCCTTAGAATGATGCAATAAAATACAGAGTTCTTGTGTACAGTAGCACCACCACATGCAACAGCCATGCAAAAGTAGATTTGTTTAGCAATTGTGGAAAAATAGTCTGGGGGACCCTATGGGGCCTGTAGAATAATTCAATCAAATTTAGATTTCTCGTGCATAGTACGTTACAATATCCACAGATGCATCTACACAAAATTTGATCCTGAACACTTTCCGAAATGCCAATTATAAGTTGATTTATTCTGTGGTTTTTTATGACATAGGTACTGCAATGAGAAAACAAAAGATGACAAAACATTGTTATTTATATGTATATCACAGAAGATACATACCATCTTACATATGTATCATTCTTTCAGATGAAGGATTCACAAATACCAAGCACACCTTTCAAAGGATCCTGTGCACCAGATGACATTGTCCCTCATGGCAGTATGGATGTCACATTGCAAAGCCTTTAACTTGTAGTGTCAAACTCAAACAGAGCCAGTGATCATGTCGCCAATGCGATACTTTATCAATGCAGCAATTAATACAGATGATATTGTTGTTCCATTGAATATTCATCATGACCATGGGTATGCAAAGTTGTCGTCGCAGTCATGTCTAGTCAATGTGAATGACACTTCGGATGTCCCAGTCTCACTGTCTCCATCTTCAGATCATTCTGTCTGCAACAGTCAGAAGGAAAATTCTGAAGACAGTTATCCAGAATCTGTAGTAGCCGATGACAGCGATATCACTGATGATGACTCAAGCAGTTCTGACACTAATGAGAAACAGAGAAAATTTGTTGTTTACACACACAAAAACTAATTTCCCTTTTCTGCACCTGCAAAAAAAACAGGCTAGTATACTATGCCTGCTGCCTGTTGGAAGCATCCCATTGAACATGTGCAGTGATGATATGCAGCTAACCGATACATTCTGACATTTGATTTATAGTAAACAATCATTATCTTATAATGATTATTAGTAATTGGCAAAACTGTGTAATTCGTCATGAAGTCAGCGCATTGGTTGATTTGTTTGTGAAATACTTTATAAAATTATCACAGCATTTCACAAACAAATAATTGTTATGTAAAATTGTTACAGCATTTTGCAAACACATGAATTTATGATTGTCATGATGTGGTCTTGATAACATATACACCCGCACATATCCAATATACTGTATACAATACATTAAAACTCCAATTCAATATTCTCATGTGAATTGCACAATGTCCTTATTACACATCTATTTATTATTCAGACTATATTATAAATTGCATGGCAGCACGCATATCTAAATAACATTATTTACATAAATTAAACAAATTGTATTAATATTTTAAAAAGGAAATTAAATAATTATATTAAAAGGATGCACACATCATATGTAACATCCTGTCAAAAATAAAATAAGTTTGTAACAAAGATTTACGTTACGAATTCGAAGATAGAATGAATTTTTTATTTAATATGTGTCATTGTGTGGCCATACAAGTATAATTGCTCTGTTTAGGTTTGAATTGCAAAATAATGTTTCGATACCTGTTGAACTACATATTACTTACCTACTACCTACTTTGGTCGCACGAACGAGTCTGCACGCAAATCGCACATAGACAACAGACCGATATTCCCCACATTGTGTCATTGACAGATGTCTTGGTCAGTCATAGCTCATGCAGGCATCTGTCAGCACGGTCTAGCAACCCAGCTTTCTCCAGACAACATACAAATTCGATGTGCGTCGACATTGGGACGCAGTATCCACACAAACACCATGCCACATTCACATTGTTCCCAAAATCAAACATCCTCGATTCCATAACAAATTGCGATCTTTTCTCGCCGTCTCGCCGACTCTCGGCGGGGTTTAACTGACGCCTCACATGCTGGGTTAAGCAAGAATTAATGGCTTTACGTGTGTCACTTGTGCTATAGATGCTTCTCTCACTTGTGCTACAAATGCTTCCTCTGTCGGATCCATTTTCTACTGTGATTTATCCAAGACCACTAGCAAATAGCGTAGCTCCTCGCTAACGTAAAACACTTCCGACATTTGTAAACAACAGAAAAATAGTCCGGACTGACCTTCCTTTCGGTAGGCCCGCCCCTTGAAGCCTGTCAAAATCTGCTCTCGGGAAGTGTGACGACTCGAATATTTTCATTGGTTATAAATCGTACTTATTTAATTTCACCTTTTTATTACGAATGCAAATAAATATTATTTGTTGACACATAGGACCCCTTTCGTGTATAATAAGGTACCATATCTTTGTTTTTGCGCAGAAATGTCTAATAACGAAGAAAACCGAAAGAAACCAAAATTGTACATGGGCTAGATAGGAGGTAATCAAACCACTCGGCTTGGAATAAAGATGGCGATACGCAGTGTTCTATGACGACGATTTAGGCACTGAAATTTTTCCCCCCCAGTTTGTCTGATAAGTGAATATGCTTCTGTCACCATTAATGTATACTTATATAGTATACATTTAGGTATATGGGATGTTACAGCTGTGTTTCAGTTCCCCTTTAACTTAATGTATAGTGTTTTTGTACTCGATAACCTGTCTTGGAACATGGAACATATAAGAGCCCACCATGGGATTTGCAACAAACCCACGTGGAAGAGACCCAAACGAACAGACCAACATGGGATTAATACATATGGGACAAACCGACATGTGACAGACCAACAGGAAACAGCAGAATGAAGAGTCTCGCATGGATTTATGTCTGATGGCCAGCCATGGACAGGGAACTGCATAACAAGTCACCATCCGCTGCCCCACTACATCCTTGGGAGTGGCTTGAAAAGCCGTGGTCCTGTGTCAGAGAGGACAAGTGGACACTGACACGCGACACATTGGATTGGATAAGTCATTTGTGTAGATGTAAGACCCGAGTTGGTTACCTACAACCTTTTCAGTATATTTTAAATAATGCTCAGGTTGGACATGGGTGTGTAGCTATTTACGTCATCTTTAGGCAGAGGTGTCTTCTTAAGAACTGGGTTTACATGCGCGCATTAAAAATTATCAGGAAATAACAGTGATGCATTTATGATGCCTGCTATTAGTCTAGTTAATACGTCACGAAATGCTTGTAGGAGTACGATCGGGAGTGGGTCGACATCACAGGATTTACTTGGTGACGACATGATTGTTTGTTCTCACTTTCGCAATTGTGACTGGTTTAAACGATGCGAGTTCAGAATTCACTTCTGGAAAATCAGTATTTACAATGTTGGAAAAAGACATGTAAAAACGGAATGGATAAAGCTAATTTTATTTTTTAAATGACTTGAAAAAGATTCACACAGTGCCTTGATTTAGGAATGTGTTGTTAGGAAGGAGCAGGCCGCCTGTTGCTATTGTGATTTAGCAGAATGGTTTATGACCATATGTTCGTAATACTCCGCTTTTGCTTTTGCCATTTCTCAGTTATATTGATGACATTGTGGTTAGTAGCTTGACCTGTCCAGGGATGAATGCGATTTACGCCAAACTTGTTCCAGAGAGCAACGACGTTTTTTACATTTTTGTCACACATATTTAGATATAATGACTGAACGTTTGTGAAGCTGTGTCTTGAGTACTGGAATTACTGTTCGTATAAGTCTGATACATTTTCTTTAGGATGTGTAACTAATTCGGATGTGAGGATACCAGTCATTAATGCTGCGATGTTCATAATGTGAATGACTTTGTAAAACACGTTGTGTTCGACCACGGCTGGGGTTATATGAACCTTAAACTCAGCTATTACTGTGTTATGGTCCGCAGCTATACATCTGAAGAAATGCGTGTCTGAATGGTTTTATAGGACGAGTGAGTTATCAGGAGGTCGATCCAATGGCCATGCATGTGTATTGGGAAGGTGACATGTTGTTGTGTGTCAAATGATGTCACGATATCATTAAACGTGGTAGTTGTTGATGAAGGTGTATCCAAATGCAGATTACAATTACCAACAATGTAAAATTATGTGTGCCACATTAGCCATGAGATCCTGGAATTCTTCGAAAAAATTAACTGGGTGACCTGGAATGCGAATAATACAAATAGAATATCCAGAGAAGTACGAATTTGAGATGTCAACACATACAGGCGGCTATGTCATGAGGTCTAAACCACTCTCAGTTACGGCAAGAATATCAAGAACATCAGTAAAGGAGGCCGTTTTTACTCGAATGGAGCGAATGTTAGTGGTGACGAGGCGGATGTTGCGCCTGACCGCAGGTCCAGGATTAAAGACTTACATCTCCAGCAATGAGTAAGATCAATGTTAATTTAAATGTTGGCCTAGAACGGGGAACTGGCAGTAATTTTCGGTTGAAAAAATATTAAGGCATGGCAGACTGTGTAGATGTGCCAAGGATTCTTGTATATTCGTGTGTTGAGATGGCTTTGAAGGGACATCCATGCTATGTCACAGGGGCAGTGGGTTACACAAGGTGAAATATTGGCTTCTAGATGCTGCAGAACAGGATAGAAATAAAACACTCAATGAAAATAGTGATGACATTTTACAAAGTTTTCTCAAATGATAAATTTAAAATAAAATGTATCACAAATCAGTAATTTGTTGAGAATAGCAAGATATTATAAAATATTATAAACTATAGAAATATGTATGTTATAAAAAGTGGGCTGACTATCAATTAGAAACAACCTAACCAGCCTGTATTATCGCCCAAAATGGCAAACTTCTAAATACAATTTAAGCAGCGTACGTAGCGGCAATTTTAAAAATTGCGATTCCAAATAAAGTAGTTATATCTGCGTTAGTTTCATGAAAAACAAATTCAAATCATGGATTGAAAAAACTAATTTTAAATCATGCAATGAAAAAAGACGCCATGTGGGCATAGGCCATAGTGCCCCACCACAGGCACACAACCGCTACACTACAGACTTACAGTACAACGTAACTGTCGTTATTAATGTTATTGTTTCTAAAGTGAAATACATGGAAAGGTGGAGTTACAGTTATAATGTGTGATAGGAATTATAAGAATTTATTTAATTAACTATTGTGACTAGGGTCAACTCTAGTCGCTAAATTGTAACTCCAGGCCTGTTAAATGGGGGATGAACAACAAAAAAAGCAAATTTGCCAAAGAAAAAACAACAGTAATTATATAACAGTGATATATTAATAGTCACTTAATTATAAAGATAACTTAGTATTTCGAAGTGTGTATCACGAAGGTAAATCGCATATTAATTATAACATGTGACAAAATACAATAAACAGTTACATCGAAATTAAAAGTTAACTAATTTCGTTAGTTGGCTCTCTTTTAAAAACAGTATAATCATCATCAATGGGAAAGGTCAACATACATGAGGGATAATATCGAATCAAGCCATTCAAGGCAATGTAAAAAGTCGCGAACTAAATATTAGAATACTTACCTTCCGTTCGAATGTAATGTGTAGTTGCACTGCCTATACATACAACAATGTTCCGTTAAATATATTAAACTACCAACGGTTTAATACTAAAAACAATTATGAAATATATATCAGCCGTAATTTTGTATGCAATTTAGATTTTAATTAGCCGTGAGTCATCCTTCCATCAAGAATGATGTTCTAAACAAAACTAAAATGTAATAAATTAATAACAACAATAATCTGTGGGAATGGGAGACCACTAATTAATTAAACCTATAGCTTTGTAATAAAAAACAGTCAGCTAAACGTGCATTTGGCCTTGCCACGACACGTACATACATGTAAATTATTAACATCAAATTTATGCCGTTAATCTAAACAATGTAGGTCAAATATGCAACGAAGGTCAACTACTTAGGTCAAGGTCAAATGATATTAACATGGTTTTTATATAAAATTACAATTAACTGTTTATTCCACATCAATATTTTCAGTAGATGCGATTCAAAACGTGCTCTTTTTCTGAGAACAAAAAGTTGAATTACGTTGGAAATAATAAAGATATCAAAAAAATCAAAACGTTTTGTGAACTTCATAATAAACTCTATGTTGTGGAATAATTTAAATAAGATTGGACGTATTTGAATTCTTTTCTGATGTATCTAAGACCCACGCGCAACACAAGTGTGTGGGATTCAACCAGATAATGAGAAACTTCCCAGTTTCACAGATGTCATGGACAAAGTATCATAGGTGACAATATTTGCCAGTTAGATGTGTCGCCGGCGTGCCACATGTTTCACAGGAGCGGTAGTCGCGCGGTATCTAGCGTGCCGGACTGTCAATCGAGGGGACAGCGCTTCAATCCCACCTACCACCGTTTCGAAACTTAGGCAAAAATATACTGACAATCAGAAATGACCGTATATGTTACGGTACTTGAAAAGTGGAGACAGGTTAAGGAAACGGCTGACTAAAGAAAGGCAGCAAGCCAACAAAATCGTTTTTGAGTTACGAGTTGATGTGTTATATTATGTTCATACTCCAAACTTAATCTCTTATTCAGTGACTCCCTCCAAATTTCCATAATTATTGATGCCTGCTATACACATTGAGAACCTCACTACTGAACCGAACCAAGCTGACCTGAATAGTGACGTGACTGTACGAATCAGCAGAGCTATACTCCACCGCTACGGAACACAATTGGAATTGCTTTAATTGTGACATAGCCGTATAGCTGATTGTCAAGTTACCGAAGTCGTCACTGATGAACAGATGCTCAACTAGATGTTCGGATGCGATCGTTTCTACAAGCGTTATCGTGCTCTCATTCTTGCTGAAGTAGTGGCTGTGTGAGATGACAAACACCTCAACCCCAGAGTTCTTCAAATCAGCGGCTATTGGCTGCGGATCTGGGTCGCGGTCATTTCCTTTTTCACCATCGGTTAATAAGATCGCCACTTTGGTTACGTTTGACCGGGCGCCGTTGGCAGGCTTGAATACATTCATCGCCTCCTCCAGTCCACCGTATATGTTTGTCCTTTGGTCTTTAAATTCCAACTTATCAATGGCAGCCTTCAACAGGTTTGCATCAGTAAACTCATTTATTTTGATCTTCAATAGTCCATTGTTGCCAAACGAGACAACTCCAACATGAGCACCATTAGGAGAGATAATAAGCTGGTCAACAAATGACTTAGCGAAACCACGAACGTAATCCGAGTTCTTCGAGTCAATTATGTTAACGGTGCTTGACATGTCCAAGATGAAGAGCAGATCCACTCGACTGCATGAATCTGTAGAAACAAAGCACTAGGCAAGTAATTCAGAGCAGGCATGACATTCAAAAGGTTATGTACATCATTCGTGTATCAACATTTGTCGTTGCACGCTTAACGTTAACTTTGTAAAATCATAAAATAAATAAATGAGCGCTACTGCACGTAATTTCTTTTAGGTGTGGAACGAACGATTTTCTTTTGAATAATTTTGTTAATTACTTTTTATATGTGGATTTCCACAGGATAATACAATATGTCAAATACGGGTAAACTAAAGTGAAATAAATCGTCTTAAGTGGGTATAAGGCACTGGTTAGTGTATTTCCGTATTTTGTATATTCTAGTCAACCAAGTCTTTCATATGTATGAAGATCAAGACATTTTATACATTGTTAAAAATAATTCGTCGTTCTGAGGAGAGCGGGATCTACAGAGTAGCATGCATTTTGTTTAGGAACTATGTAGGAATAGCGTATTTGCGTAAAAGCAGTCAACCATGAGTTAACGTCATTATATAAAATATGCATATCTTAATATATATTACGTATCTGTTTTCCAATCTTGTATATAACAGTGTCACTAGTATCAGCAAATAATATGGTTTGCACATGTTTTTACACAAAGCGAAAAAGTAATTTACATATATAATATGTATAGTAAAAACAATGGACCGAGCACAGACACTTGCGGAGCACCATAAATGATGCTGCTGAAGTAAAACACTACTATGTTTAACATATTGTTTCCGATTTGAGAAATAACTCTTAAACCATTCAAGTAGAGTACCCCTTATTCCATAGTATTTTAACTGTTTCATCAATAGTATCATACCCTTTACACATATCTAAGAAACCACTAATGACCGGGCAATGCTTTTACAATTTCAGAATTTAGCGCAATTATGGAATTTATTATTCACGAAAACAATGATTGTTGTTAAGTATATATGATCATAAAGATCGTAAATATAAATCATTCTGTATAGCATTTTCCAGTATATATATATATATATATATATATATATATATATATATATATATATATATATATATATAGTGTGTGTGTGTGTGTGTGTGTGTGTGTGCGTGCGTGCGTGCGTGTGTGTGTGTGTGTGTGTGTGTGTGTGTGTGTGTGTGTGTGTAATTATTGAGGGAACTAAAATTATTTAGAAATTTCGGCTTTAGCGTTTGAATTACATATTTCAATGGACTTTAAGAAAGTGTATCTGATGAAGTACGCAATGACATGACTCAAAAACATTCCTTCACGCATTATCTCTATCAGATTGATGTAGGTACGTCCAATTATGTTGGCGGTGAGCAGATTTCCTATGTTGAATGGACATGTTCGATAAAGGTCTATCTTTGCATATTAACGGGTCACTAGTTTATTTTATATTTTTCCATTTAGACAAAATATAGGGAAATGGCCATATATATCACTGGACACTACACAATACTACATTTTCAGTGTCCCCAACAACGCTGAAGTCAGCATAGAAACATTATGTAGAGTTTGGTTAGTTCTTTGGAAGAAGCTGTTGGATAACCAGAAGATGAGGCAATATAACAAGAAGCTGGATAACCACTATACGCATGGTAATGAAACGTTGCGGAATAACTATACAATGGGGGATAACTATAAGATGTGGGATAGTTTGATGATGCTGGATATCTTCTAGAAGCTGAATAATTTGCTGAGTTGAAGCTGTTGATCAGTTCGAGCGTTGACATATGCTTGACCACTTGAGTTTGGTTCACTTCACTACTTATATGTTGGCCGTGATTCGTCTGACCATGGTGGTTATCATCAGAATTCTAATGATGTGGCACCTCTGCCTCTTCAAGGTTGTTCTTGTGAACTTGATCCTGTTGCGTTGCATTTGTTGTTGTTATTACTATTGTTTTTTATTGTAGCAGTTGACTTTCAACAGTTGTACGTGGATTACGCCAACCGGTTTCCATGTGTGAGTTAAACTTGGTTTCAATAGCATACCTGGTTCAGAGCAATTATCTTTCATGCGTGAGTTAACGTGAGCTTTGTTCGCTACAAATTAGCTTTTTGCAAAGCGTGCAGCTGCGAAACCGCTACGTAAAAGGCAAGACAGGAAGTTTTTGATACTTATCGGCATGTGTCAAGCTTGCCGTACGTGTCGAAACGTCTCGAGAAAGTGGTTGAACATCGTTCAAAAGTTAATCTGGGCATCGACAATCTGAACGATAATCACCAGTCGGCTTTCCGAAATAATTGCTCAACTCAGACAGCTCTAGTGAAAGTCCAGAACGACATCGCAGAAGCTCTTGACCAGCAACGTGTAGTTGTCTAGGTCATGCTAGATCTGTTTAGTACGTTTTACGTTAACGGCCGTGGCATCATGCATAAACGTCAGTACTCATTTTAGTCGATGCCACTCTATTATGTACTGTAGGGAACCTGGACATTGTTGGTCGTGTAAGGTTTTTTTGCTGAATCATGTCCCTGAACTCAAATCCGTGGGATGGCAATGCGCCATCCTTGGGCAACATGTGGGAACCACGAAAATCCAAGATGGCTGCCGTGATCCTGGTAAATTACAAAATGTGTTCATCTTTACATTACATTATGCTAGGAACATAATTTGTGTATGTACACGCATACCTTTGCGTATGGGGAATACAGTGGAACCGTTTATAATAATGTCCGACTATGTTCACGTGATCAAAATCCAACATGGCCGCCTTTTTCACCAACAATAGCCAAAATCAAGCATGATTTGATTGATTTTTGCTATATAAATATGCTCCATTGCTAGAGGACCAGCAGCTCCTCCTGCCCTCATGGACGTCATCGTCTTGCACGCCATGTTGGTGAAGCCAATACTATGTTCTTGCCCGTATGCTAAAACGTAGGAATAGGCACAAAATCGTGGCTCTTGCGTATTTGTGGTTAAAATGGCGGCTATTTTGCATATTAATCGTTTTTCTTGGGCGGACATCAGTTGAAATACTTCCTTTTAAGTCCTGATATGGTAAAACATAGGAATGGACAAAATAAAACCATACTTATATAGCAAAAGACAATCAAATCATGCTTGATTTTTGCTATTGTTGGTGACAATGGCGGCCATTTTGCATTTGGATCACGTGAACATTGTCGGACATTATTATAAACCGTTCCATTGAATTCCCCATACGCCAAAGCATGCGTGTACATACAAAAATTTTGTTCGTAGCATGATGTATTGTAAAGATGAACACATTTTGTAATCTACCAGGATCAAGGCAGCCTTCTTGGATTTTCGTGGTTTCCTCGAGTTGCCCAAGGATGACGCATTGCCATCTCACGGATTTGAATTCAGGGACACATAATCTATATGATTCAGCAAAAAAACCTTACACGACCAACAATTTCCAGGTTCACAAAATGGCAACTCGAGTATTTGGTGTGACTGCAGAAACCCTGGATTGCGCTGCGATGCTATATCAGCGGTCGGACACAATGTGTGTCGGTCGGCCCCGCGAATTCATGTAGCGGACATCTATGTTGCGGCGTGCCACAAGGGCTTATGTTGGAATTGCATGTGCACCAAGCCAGTTGGAGGTAATAGTGAAACTATATCATCCCCGTTACCACAGTTACGCGGACGACATACAAATGCATTTTCCAATACATTGTGATGAAAACTGGGCCTGTGAACAGTCAGCCACTGGAGCTTGTATGGTGGATATAATTAGCACCTGTATTCACGCCCCTATTTAACGCCTCTCTTCATCAATACACTGTTCCTGTCTTCTTCAAGGCAGCAACCACAATTCCTGTGCCGAAGAAGCCCAGTACGACTTCCACCCCGTGACTCTGACGTTAGTGGTGATGACGGTGTTGGAGCAACTGGTCCTTATGTATCTGTCACCAACTCCAGTATGAATCCACTCCAGTTCGCCTACAGGTAAACCCGATGTATTGATACTGATGTTGCCTTGGCCCTGCACTTTGTGCTGCAGCTCTTGTAGTCTCCGAACAGATATGCACGTATATGTATGTTTCATGTCTTTACAATTCCGCGTTCAACACGGTCATCACTCAGAAACTATTGGACAAGTTTCATCTGTTGTTACTAGACGCGTCAGTGTGTTATTGGCTTTTAGACTTTCTTCTACAGAGACCACAGATTGTTAAAATGAACGATATTGTCTACGACACTGTTTTCTTGAATACAGGAACTCCCGCAGATGACACTACATTATAAGACTTAAAGGCTAGTGACGAACTCAGATGAGTCCGAATACGGCCATGACGTGAACAGGCTGGTGTAATGTAACAACCTTCAATTGAATGCGTCCAAACCTCTTGAAATGATCGCTGATTTTAGGAAGACGAAAACCCCAATTGCTCTCATTATTATTAATGAAATAATATAATATAATATAATTTTAATTAAAGCTTTAATATATTATAATATAATTTGTATATAATTGTAATATAATTATAATATAATTTCACTATATATTTAATAATTTAAATATAATTTAAATATAATTTAAATATAATTTAAATATAATTTAAATATCATTTAAATATCATTTAAATATCATTTAAATATCATTTAAATATCATTTAAACATCATTTTACTTTTTTTTGTATAATTTTAACATAATTGTAACATAATGTTAATATAATTCTAATATAATTTTAATACAAACTTTAATATAATTTTAAATAAAAAAAATGATTTTTTTAATTTGGTCGCATTCAATTTTAAATGTAAGTTTACGTTTAAGTTACATTTTAGACATATTGAAATATTTATTTATTAGCTTAACATAGTCATTTAAATATATTATTTATCATGTTAAGGACATCTGAGATGTATTATTTATTTATTAGATCAAATTTTTTTTTATATTTATCTCTTTAAAGAACATCTTATATATCATTTGTATTTATTTGTCACATTTCATTTTATTGTATATATGCACTACGTGACTCAACACCAGAACACATTCCTATTTAACATGAAATATATGAGTATATTGAAATTACTTGCCCGAGAACATAACATTAATTAACGCTATAAGATAAGTCAAGAAACCTGTGAAAACATCTTCAAAGACATTGCTATTCTAATATTTAGTTGTATCTCCAAAATTGTATTCAAATGTGTACTATTAATGTCAATTGTATGTTTATTTATTTACTATTTATAAATCAGCTCTATTACACTATTTATTTATTATAATAATATTATATTTTTATTTAATTTATCCAGTTATGTGTAAAGCACCGGAGACCAACTTTAATTGAATATGGGCGCTAATTTCCTATATTGTTATTAATATTACATTTAGAAACATCAAGAGAGAGCAGAAAGGGGGTGAGTGTTAGACCTACTGCATACTGACTGGGGCCTACTGACACTTCGATTGTCTCAACTTTGGGGACTATTGGCACTGTGCTCACCTTTAGGACTGGGAACGGGGTTAGAGCCACGGCGTCTAGTGACACGGCACCCAGTATGTTATTTAAACCCGAAAATTAATTAGAAATCTAAGTCAACCAGACACTATAGTCAAACGCTTCGGGGGAAGGGCTTTTGGTGTTAACTTACCTGTCCAAGCCGCAGAGTGGTCAGTAAACAACACAACCGTTATATATGACATCCACCATTTAACAAACCACATATTTTCAAACACCATAACCGACCAGACTCCAGCTCACACCAGTAGATCTACGAGTTCTGTTTTCCCGGTTGGTGCCCCAGTTTACTTCCTCTTACAATGAGTACGATGTCATCCATTGTTTTCAACTTACTCGCGCCGCCGCTACACAACAATAGCGTAATGATGTATTAAAGCTACGCGAAATCTTCGTGGCTTTTTATTTTTATTGCAAAAACATGTTATATGATATACACTATACCTATCATAGCGTATTGATCGCCCAAAGATGTTTTCATGTCCCATATTGTTTTTAAAAAATAAACGTATTAAGCAGACATAGCCACCGTTTACATCGACCGCGAGCCGTTTTCGAAACCGTTGTAGGCGTGGCTAAAATCCGAGACGGAAATGCGTGATCACGTGATGCGATATCACGTTGCCGTCTTGTAACTTTCTTGCAATTTCAAGGTCATTCGTAGTAATGGCGGATAGAGAAAGTTTCGCCCGGTAGTACTATCGTCCGCGGCAAAGAAAGCGGAACAGGACCGTGACAAATTAGGGAAATCACACGGGTTGTGTTTAGAAGAACAGAAAACACGATGGGTTCGCCTGAAGGTGACCTGAAAGTGAAAGCAGACCATGAAGTGGCGGAAGTTCTGCTTGTCACGCAAGTTTTTAAACTTGTTTAGCAATTAGTCGATCTGAGGCTGAGCCAGACGGAAAATTACAGAATCAACACTAATAACACAATAGGTTGGTGTAATGCTCATTTCAAGACGACGGATTATGAATTGAAAACATTGATTGGGACGGATGCAATCTTGTGCGAATGTCCCGTCAATAATACAGCTTTTATTTCATGTAACCTGTCAAGTTGTATTTATACATGCGGAGGGAATATTCAGAGCAGGTCAAAATTCGTGGTACTTAATTATGCAAATCTTAGGTTCTAAGCTGGCGTATGTTACCTTGTTTCCACAGCATTTAACACATATGTAAGAGGTTGTTTTTATCAGGTACTGATTTGTACCTTGTATATTGCCCACGCCAGTAATAAAAATGTGTTATTATTATTACACGTATACATTTATATCTATATAACATAATATAGGGACTTGAGGCAGTAATTACACTCCCGGACAATTTGTTAGTTTTGTCAGTTGGAAACCAGAATTTTCAACAATTGTCTAGCTGTATTTTATCTCAATAAATGTTACTAAAATACTCAAACATTTGTAGTTGTGTCTAGTTATAGTTCATTGCTCGCAGTACACTGTAGGCTCAACACTTCGTAAGTAGTGTACATCTGACATGACATAGCCTCATAGGCACATAGCAATATTCACAGTTGATTGTCCCATCAATGCATGGAACGGTAATATATATATATATATATATATATATATATATATATATATATATATATATATATATATATATATATATATATACATATACATATTCACACCATGCCGGAAACATTCTGCAGACAAAGCAATATTGGTGTTTTATCATGTCATACATATGCTACAATAATATGTCAATAAATTACTGAAACGAATCCCGTGTTTTCGTGAATAATTATGCTGAGGAGACAAGGTGTTCTGGTCAAGTTAATCTGCAATGTTGACTGTGTCACAGGTAGACCTCAAACTACTGATCTTTCGAGTGCAGCATATAGGTAACAGGTAACAGCTTTCTTGTTAAAGTATGGTTGCTCTAATAGAAACTGAAACCCAAAGTACAAAGTTTGTTCAGAAGTGTTTACAACAGTAGTTAAACATTTATAAAAAATAAATATAATAAAAGTACAAGTAAAATCATATGAATACGTATAGCTAAATCATTGTTGTACGAAAACTGAACTAGAGAAACTATAATTAATCAGAGATGTCACAGTTGTAATTTATATTATATGTCAATGTAGTCACGAAATATAAGTATATATGTATGTATATATATTTTAGGTTGTATATAAAATACCTATATAGGCAAAATATATAACTATATAATATTATATATAGTAGTTAATTAATTACAAATGACTACAGCAATACACTATTTGTGTCAATTGTAATAAAAAATATATGTGAACTAATAACGATTAATTAATAAACAATAAACATGATATGTTAGTTGAGTTAATGAAAAATAAACATAAAAGGATGAAACGTGTAGAAAAATAGACATTACAAGCAATCTTGAAATAATGTTCTAGCATCTGACATGTGAGACAGACACCTGAAGCAGTTCCCAATTTCTACCCGTAACTGTCGTATCACGTTTCCTAAGTTCACATTTCAGACTTGCTAAAGACATTTCTTCATACTGCGACATAATGATGATAATTTGTACTCAAAACAAATGAAAGGGCTAATCTTATTTACGTCGTCGCGATGGAGTTCTTGTTTACCGCGAAGCCTGTAGGCCCGGTGACGCCTGGTGCCACCTGGCGAACATAGCCTGAATCTGACTTATAAAGTCTCCCATTGGGTGGTCGCCGCAAAAACGCTCGAGTTAGGTGACCTAGTGAGCGTCAGAACGACCAATGAATGCCGTGTTCACATCATGGGCGGGAAAATATTTTGGATGAAACGCCAAATATAATTATGATTAGAAGGTGAGTAAACTTTGTTCCTGAGGTTTGTTACACGGTTTTTATACTATGCAATAAAGTAGACACAGCATGCGAGAGACTAGATATAGAGTTTTAGTAGCTTTATAATTATATATATATATATATATATATATATATATATAATATATATATATATATATATATATATATATATATATGTATATATAACTGTACAATATTAACTAAAAATTACAATTTAAGTACTATTTAAGTCTTTATTTTTGAAATTACTTCCAACAAATATTAATGTCCTTTCCATCCACGAAAAATTCTAGTTATGATAATTTGAGTCAGCTTGATTTAAAAATATTTGGGGAGCAAATAGTTTTACCTTTGGCTATATTAATAAACAAGTCAATAGTTGAGGGAATAGTTCCAAAGGAATTGAAAATTGCGAAAATTATACATGTTTTTAAGTCAACGCTAAAGATTACATTTCAAATTATAGACCTATATCAATATTACCTACAATTTCAAAAATATTGGAAAGAATTGTGTATAGAAGGACTTATAATTGTATAAAAAAATCTGAATAACCACCAATATAGTTTTCGTGAAAAACACTCAACAATAAATGCCGTAATCGTGCTTACTTGTGATATTATAAAAGCACATGGAAAAAAGATTCGGTTCTTAGTGTTTTCTTGGATCTGAGTAAACCTTTTGATACCATTAATCACCAAATATTATTACATAAATTTAATTATTATGGAATAAGAGGTACTCCACTCAGCTATCTATCAAATCGGAGACAATATGTTAAATAAATAATACTCTTTCGATGCAACAGGATATTACATACAGGGTTCCACAGGGGTCCATACATACATATACATATATAGGGGTCCCTCCACACACAAAACACACACACACACACACGCACACACACACACACACACACACACACACACACACACACACACACACACACACGCACGCACGCGTGTGTGTGTGTCTTTTGTCCCGTAACAGCTCTGACATAATTATTTTGGCATTTCATATGTATTGAAATATTACAGACTGACTGTTGGGTTTTGATCGATGCATATATTATATTTTCATGGCGAAATATATAGAGAACAATCATAAAGTTAAAGAAAACTTAACAAATGAATTTTTGTTTCCTCATTTTCATCTCCTGAAATATACTGAAAAGCTGGAATCATCCATTTGGTAGACGCGTTCGCTAGATGTGTTCGCTCTTACAATAGGAAAGACACAGTGCGAATCTCACACGAAAACATTCATATATTCATTTGTCACTTTTCTGTTGGCCTTTTCAAAAAATAATAATTATCAAGCTAATCATAAAACTTTGACCTAGATCACTTCTAGTATTTGTTAAATTCTTTTAGTAATTATTTATATGTAACGAAAATGGAAATATGTTAATCGTATATAACTACGATGTATAATTCTAAATATCCTTTATCAAGAAAAAAATCACAATTTGTTTTCATGTACAGTAATAGTTACTTCGAAAACGAGCCGAAGGCGGCGGCCAACCCAACGCTCCGTCAGGCCTCCGCGAAACCTCTCGCTTCAATTTTGTAAAACGTCACCTCTGCCTCGGAATTACAGATATTGCTGTGCTCGTAGGACTACAAACAGTGTTACCCTTATCTGGCTTTTCCCTGTGGTGTTGCCGGTCTCGCTGTTGACTTTCGCCCTGTCTATCGCCTCGACTGTTCCACTGTGCCAGCAGGACTACAACATATATTTCTCTGCCTCGGAATTATATATGTTGCTGTATCCATACGACTACAAATAACGTTACTCTTCTATGGAATTAGGACTACAATATGTGCTTACCTGCCTAAGAATGACGTTGCTGCATATGGCTTTGTTCACAGCGACATACATTCACTGCTTGTCTGGAATATTATGAACATTGTATATATGCATATACAACGGATGTCATGCAATTAGAAATAATATAATTGTCTTAATATGCCTGAAATGTTTTTAAAGTATTCCACATAATTTGATTTAAATAATAGTAATTATATAATTTCATTGTATAATTACTGGGTAGTAATATTGTTTGTGGATTGACAATTTTAATTCATTTAGAAATAATTGTGTGAAATTTCTCCGTAATTAGGTCAAATATAGATTACGTCAAGTAGCTAGGTCAAGTAATTAGGTCATGTCAAGGTAATGTCAATGTCAAATTAAACCCACATACATTTCTGAATCACATGGCATTTTATTTTGTATAATTCCATTATGCCCCGTAATTAGGTCACATTTAATATATAGGTCACATTATTAAGTCATGTCAAGGTCGTGTCAAGTTCATGTATATCAACATTAATTTTGGGTCATACATTTTATTTTATTTCTGTATCTTATCTGGATCTCATGTTATTGCCATTTTACTAAATATCAAATACTCTCCTCGGAATTACAGGTCACAAGAAATGGCATGAATGCCAATAGACAGCAGTGTTAACTATTCTGAGATTAAGTTGATTATAAGTTGAATTTTGCTGGAAATAATGAAGATATCAGAAACATGTAAAAAAAGTGTTGTACACCTCTATGGATGCTTCATACTGTGGAACCATTTAATTGATTATCTGACTGATCTGAAATTTTCAATGATATCAGAGAACATTTCAAATTACAAAATACATCACAGTGCATTGAAGCTTGGCAGTGTCATTGCTTACAAATCTGCTATTTGCACATGGCCTCAATACTAATATTATGGGTTCCAAATAATGAATAGCATGCTTACACGTGTCAACTTGCCTAAACCTAACTCAAATCACTGATGTGCAAAACATATCAGTGCATATAAATAACTTACTGGGTGCAATGATTGACAGTGTTATATAGTTTCCGAAAACATGCATTCAATATGGTAACTCAACATCAGCACTATTCACAAGCATTCTTGGGTAATGCATAATTGAACAAGGCACACATAGGTATGTATAGCATTGCAGATCGATACCTACAAAAAACATTGCCGTTTATCACATTGAGCTGAAAATGAAGATATTTACAGTTATGCTTTTGTTACATTTAATATGCACGATTTTTAGTAGGTGTGTTTTCCATGTAAGCATGAGAATCTGAACTAACTATGGGCAAATGGCATTCTATTTTTTGACAATTTTTTATACAATGTAACGAACAACTTAATTTCCAACAACACATTTTCTATCACATATCTTTATTTTAGTAACAAAACAAAAATTCTTAAAATTGTTATATATACACGGTGTCCATCATAGGTAATATTATTGATAATCTGTCTTAACTATTTGGGTAAATGCAATAATAAGCCAATATTTTAAACGACTTGTCCTTGTTGACCGTGTTATGACGTTCAATTTTTACAAGACAAAAAGTACTGTAGTGTGAAAAAGTGGCTTTTTAAATATTGAAAATGTATGCTTCATGATTTGTTTTAGGCGTTCGATACAGTTGGGAGGACCGGGCTATGGCAGCTACTGAGGAAGAATGGATGCCCAGAGAAGTTCACAACTTTGATCGAGGCTCTACATACCGCAATGATGGCGAATGTTAGTGTTGGAGGGGAAGTCTCGGAACCGTTCAGTGTGGAGTCAAGCAAGGTTGTGTTCTAGGCCCCACGCTTTTCTCCATCTTCCTACCAGCAATACTCGACGAGGCTTTCCGAGACATGGGTGATGGCGTCTACAGTCAGTTCATACAGAGCGCTGTTCTATTCAACGTTGCACACTTCGGAGCGAAGACCAAGACTACACGGATACTGATGAGAGAGCTGCTATTCGCAGATGACAGTGCACTGGTTGCCCACTCTGCTGAAGAGATGCAGAAAATAGTGGATGCTTTCTCCGTTGCGTCAAAGAAGTTCGGCCTGAAGATTAACATCAAGAAGACTGCGATAGTGTACTAACCCCACTCTACACGAACCCGAGAGGAGGATATCACGGTTGGTGGAAACAAGCTGAACTCAGTTCTGGAATTCACCTACATCGGAAGCACAATATCAAGTAATGGATGCATTGACGATGAAATACAGAGGATGGTGACCAATGCTAGTGCATCTTTCGGCCGACTACGCCAGAGATTCTGGAACAACCACCATGTGTGCATGCGGGTTAAAGGCAAGATATACCGTGCAATCGTGCTGTCATATTCGGAGACGAGGCCTGGACACTGTACAGACGATAGGTGAAAAAAGCTGCATGCCTTCATGATGCAACATCTGCGTTCGATCATGTGGATAACCTGGATAGACAAAGTGACAAATAAGGACATACTCGAACGGACAGGGCTGTCATCTTTGGAAGATCTTCTGATCAGAAAGAATCTCCGGTAGACTGGACACATCATGACGATGTCACCAGACAGGCTACCAAAGCAAATTATATACTGTCAACTGTCTTCTGGTCACAGAAAGAGAGGGCGCCCTCGTCTCCGGTTCAAGGATACCATCAAGAGAAACCTGAAGCTGAGAGACATAAAGACCGACTCACGGACATCACTCTTAAAGCAGAGAGAAAAATGCAGAGCAATAGTCAACTGAATGTAAGCAGTCTTTGTCGCATCGCGACCGACATTATGATCGACCTGCATAATTTTGAACACAACCCCATAATTGGCCTAAACCAGATATAGAAGAAAACCTTACAGGCAGTCATTGAAAAGCACATCCTTGGTTTGAAAGAACGTGTGAAAAAAGTTAAACATCACATATTTGGGATATTATGTCTTCTCTTGGGCCTGACAATTTTTCAACAAATACCCCTCTTACAATAGACCTAGAAACTCCCGTTCCGAATTGACAGGGTAAATATATCAAATCCCCGACATCGAAATAACTTCATAGCACCTGGCCTCTTGTAAATAAACTATGGTTATGTATTTATCAACTATAAGAATGTCTACACAATGAGCCATGCCCACGCCATATAATCACAAACGATCCAGTTTCGCAAAATGAGAATCGTAACAGTCATGCAGGCACACGGTATGATAATATTTTAACTAGTCGATCGTAGACACGAAACAAACTGGTATTACATCAATTTTAGAAGAACGTCGTTGCTTTCAATTCAACTCACACTGACAGCTGCTTGGCCCTGGAATAAATACGACCAGGCATTGTGGTCAGACAGAACCGAAGACAAAGTGCTTCTAATATAGAAGTCAAACGAATTTGCCGCCCCTTTTCACAACATGGGGAGGCAGGGGTCTGGGTTTAGTGGCCGTAGTTTATTATCACGCAACATACTTGTTCGTTTATAAATTTTCTTGTGTTGTTATGATTCTGCGCTGATAACTGATTTTTGGTGGTGTTTAAGAGCGGATAATGATTTTGTCCTCTCGGTGTCGTATTTTGGTTTTATTATTTATGCCTGCGGCTATATTGGATGACGTTGCATACACCATCTTTCAACATTATTTGCGAGATATGTTAAGTACTTACACTGATTACATTGCACTTCAATTAGTGATTATGACTAGGGGACAAATGTGTGTGGTTTATATGTAACATTACATATATTAGGAAACCGTCAGAAAACTATGAAATTTGTAGCTTCACACATCTGTAGTTTGCTTAATATTTCATTTAAATATAGGAAACAACTAACATTCTTATAGTGACAATACACCCACATGCACCAAACGATCATTTTAAGATATAATACTACTTTAAATAAATAAATATAATTAATAAATAAGAACAATCAATGGGTCCAAATAAAAAGTTGTTCTTTATAACATCGATAAATAATATATATGATCTAGTATAAATACAAAATCATAAAATGTAAAATGTGGAATAAAATAATAAATTGTGTTAAGGTATACAAACTAAAACCAATTGGAAAGTGGAATATGTGTGTGCTATAGATGGGAGACCATCTGCTAGGGGGGAAAGCTGCTACTAAACATGTTGGTCCTGGTTTTGATGGATCTGAAGGGGCGACTAGATGTAAGGGATCATTGCAGGATGGGATGAATCATGATATATTAGAATGGCTCTTCCTAAGAGGCGTTGCTGATACAATGAATCAACACTGGAGAGTTCTCTGCTGATTATTCTGGAAGCAAGTTTTACAACTCTGTTCAATCTGAAGTTTTCCTTCACTGTGATACACCCAAACCATACTGTGATTGAAACTGTCAGGACATTCTCGATTGTTGCTCTTTAAATGTCAGCATGATCTGTGTGGTCAAACCAAACGATCTCAACTTTCTCAGATAGCACAGCCGCTGCTGCGCCTTTTTGACAATAGTATCAATATTTAGCTCCCATTTAAGATTATTAGAAACTGCAGCACCAAGAAATTTGAAATGTTGGACGATTTCAACTGTCCTGCAATCCTAAAATCCAGAATCACTTTTTTACATTTAGCTCTGCCCCCAACTAATACGTTTGTTCACCTGGTCACGATACTCAGATTCATCAGAGTTGGTAATAAGCCCTGGCACTGTAATTTCATCAGCAAATTTCAGTCAGTATTTCGGTACTTTCACGACTAGGTATAAAATCATATGTAAAAAGAGAATATAGCATTGGTGACAGAACAAAACCGTGAAACGTGCCAGAAGACAAAGTAAGTGATGACGATAAATTGCCACCTATTTTCACAACCTGCGAAATAGAAAATCGAAGATCCACAGACACATGGATTGTGGGGCACCGACATTTTGTATCTTCTCAAACAGTTTTGAGTGGATAATTGCATTAAACGCGAAACTATAATGAACAAAAAGGATCCTAGGGTATCTGTACTGTCTAGATGTTGCAGAATATAAAACAATCCTAGAGAGACAGCGTCGTCAACAGATATATTTTCGCGGTATGCAAACTGAAGCCGGTTAAGCAAGGGATCGATAATTGATTTCAGAAACTGGAGGACCAAGCGCTCGAGTGTCTTCATGACTACAGAGGTCAAGGTAATAGGTCTATGAGCGTTTAAACAAGAGCATGTAGAGTTCTTGGAAACAGGGATGATAGTTGACTTTTTGAAGATTTGGGGGAATTTTTATTGAATGAATGAATGGATGAAGCTTTTATTCAACAGCAATAACGAACGAACATGCACAATACTTGCACACTGTGGTGTGCTGCTGTTGCTGAAAGGATATCGCTGAAATCATAGACATATATACTGTCATGCCTTTCTCGGACTCGAAAATAAAAAAAGATCATTATACGTTTTTGTTCTTACTATTAACTTACCTCTGCCAACTAAAGGGTGTCCAGCTAATAATGCAACGAGTATACATGACATCCGTTAACTAACCACATATGTTCAAAATTCAGTCATATAACCAACCATACTCTCACACTAGCAGATCAACGAATTATGTTTTCATCGTCAGCGCAAAAGTTTATACTTGCTCGAGCACTGTGTAACAAATCGTTTTCATCTGACTCGCAGCGCCGTGACGCGGTAGCAATGTAAAGAACAGTGACAATTGATGCGACCTTTTATTGTAGGAGAGACCCGGGCATTATGCGCAGTGGTGAGCCATTGTTGTTGGATGTTATTTGCTTATCTTATGGTAATTGCGGTCGATGACTTATATGTTGTTTGAATAATTAACTCACGTTAATTGGCGTCGCAACGAAATGAACACTAACGAGGGTTGTGCTGACGCTAGAACTCCTGTCTACATCGCCGTCAGTCAGCATCAGTCGTATCTCCAACTCCCTGTTTAGATCGATTACACTACTGATTACCCCTTCATTGCAAACATTGCTTTAATGGTTCTGTAATAAAAACATACACCGGTATAATACTACATACAACGCTAACATTGTAAGAAATAAAGCAAGAAAGACAGAAAATATATCTTGATCACCTATGTAAATAGTGATTTTTCTATTAAAAAATGACGTACCCCGGTCCCCTGCCTGCCCAAAATGATACCGGATGACCATAGCATAGATAGTTATATATTTTTTATTGTGTTTGTATGAAAAATACAATTCCAAAAGGTAAACTCTGCCTATCTCTATCAATCAACCACGTACCATAAATATTACTACTGAGAATGTCCCAAGGAATGTTATATACAAATTCGCATATTATTTCGGTTGCACAAAAATGTGTGGCACAAAAATATCAACACATGATGGTGGACAAGACACGATTATGTATTTTTGTGGGTCATGCATTTTTTACTTCCAGATCACACCAGAAGACTAGTACCGTTTTACATGCACTGCCTACGATAAACCACAGAAATCAAACGGCACGAAATGGAGCAAAATGCTGCAGTACTGGACAGAATGAGAAACATGCCGCATCTAGTTCCACATCAATGGCGCACACCTTCGATGGTTCGGTCACAATAATGTAATAAACGAAAATACAACCATGAACGCTTGGACACATAACCTTTAAATAGTTTTACTGTTCAACTTATTAACTAGGTTCGTCTAAATCCATGTAAATATATTCAAAAATCTACCTATTTTATTTAGTTACAATAAAACTGGTGATTTTATCGAAACTGGTTAAGTTTTATTGGTAAAAAGACGACAACTAATGTTTATGTTTCTATCCAATTGGGAATATTGACACTGACTGTTTAACTTCAGCTGTCATAAAAGTTCGCGTATTTAACAGAGAATTTAGTTATGTTAGGTCAAATAATTAAAAAAATGGTCTGGATCTGGTGTTATATCAGTATATCAAAATGTTTGTTACAACATTTAACATATGTGTTTGAATCATACCGTTATTAAATATGTACATATTCACACCGATACTATTTATGCATATGAAATTTTGTTTTAGTAAAGTGGTTTTCGTGAATAACTATATGCGTGGGTATTGGCTATTTCTCTAACTGCTTTCCTTTGTAAAATAATAAGAATACTTATTATTAATGCATTATTTATCCACATTAGGGCACATTACTAGTGGGAGAATTAATATATAATGCACAATTTTGTAATGTATAAATTCCATTAGTATTTGTTAAAGCATGCGTACGAAACTACGAGGGAAGAAACGATGTAGACAGTTGAGTAAATATGTTCCACCAGATACATTTGTAAGAACGTTGTTGAACTTATTTATGGCATTATTCCTGATTCAGCATTCAGGTAGAGAAGCTTCAAAACGGAAATTATTTCTTGGGGTGAACTTGACATTTGTATAAACATACAAACCAACACCATTCCAAGATTTTAACAGTATTCGTTTTGAAATAGAATATAGTTATTTGCTTTATACATGGATGTGATTTCATATCTTTTAAGACGTGTTTAAGTAATGTCTATGATACAAAATGTATGATCTCATGTTTGTAAACATTGCGCCATATCATAACAGTTTTGTTATTAAGGTTCTGCAATGTAGTGCCAGGGAATATAAACAATTTGTAAATTTAGGATTTGAACTAATTATTTTGAAGTCGACATCTAAAGCATAATAATGTCCATTTCATGCAATTATATTTTTGAAAAGTGCCTTTTGAAATTAATAATTTGCAATTTGTAATGAAATAAATTAAGAGTCAATAATGTTCGACGAAACAGTGGAAGTACTCAACACCGCTTAGCAGACTAATCACATTCAGCTGTGTTACATCACGTGAAGTGTCTGGTTGTTTTTTGATTTTGAAAATAATTTCAATTCGGCGGTTTGTAAAGTTTGTCTTTGTACCCTTGTCAAGAAGGTTTGCCACGAAAGCACGTTGATGCACTGAACAGCTTCCGAAGTTGTCGGGTGTAGCTTGAAGTTATTTCCAGACGAACCAAGACGGGGATAACGATCAATATCGTTACGGTTGACAGCAGCATTAGTTGTTTTGACAAACACACTAATGGCAGCTTGTTCTGTGTCGCTGCTGTCCGGCATATGTACCACGCACCAATAGACAATTGCCATCCGAGTTGCTGCTGGCAGGTGATTCGGTGTCTTTCTGTCGACCTCAGTCAAAGTTGACTGCTCCACCGCATTTCCACAATACATAAAGAGTGTGCAGCGAAACAAACACTGATCGAGCAAACTGAGACGTTAATAATTGTCAGTTGCTGAACTCCACCCAAAGTCCTCCTAAATTTGATCCTAAAACAGAGAAAACAAAATAGTGGACCTGCAGTATTACGAACACATTTTGGGTCATCAATAACTAATATATTTATGGCCCTGCACTGCCAGCGAGATAAGGCGGCCGACTTTGTTCCGATGGTGGTAGACAAGGTATGCAATTGACCTTAGGTGTACGATATGCTAGTTAACTAAACATTGATAGACCAACTAGACTAAGGTACAGTTATCTAGTAATATGACTTGTAACGTAAATTCATTGATAAAGTAATTTGAATGTTTTTGTTTTGTGCATTGGTAGTGGTGTGCAGACTTATGGGAAGTTAGTATGCCATTGTGTTTCAAGATGGGGCTACGATCACACTAATCAATTCATGGCTGAGACGCTAGTTTTACCATATCAGTTCATTGTAGTATTCCTGTTTCCTAATAACAGAGCAACACACCCACACACGCACAAACACACACACAACGCGACAGCGGTCGATAATACTGTCGGCCACTTTGTCCCCTTCCTTCTGTGAAACGTCCAGATGTGACATATTCAACTGTTTGCATGTTTTCTTTTGTTTGTTTGTACCAATGTTTCTACCTGTTTTACCGATGAATGTGTGGGTGCAGCCCCTACGTAAATGTCGTGTCTACTGTCTTCCATTTTAGTCTTTATACATACACACATATGTATATATATATATACATATATATATATATATACTAATATATTTCTAAGGTTAAGATTCTCCGCCAGTGCAGTGATCAACCATTCTCCTTCGCTGCTCCTCGTCTATGGAATCATCTTCCGCACGATATGCGTAAATGTGATTATTCACACCACTTTAAAAAAGTTCTGAAGACACTGCGTGGCCTTTTATTTCAAAACTTTGACATTAATTTATTTTGTTGTTTGATTTTACTTATTTATTTATTCATTTTATTTATTTATTTACATATACAGTTTTAGTTTATGCTGTCTTTCATTATCCTAATATGTAGTATTTATTTAATAAGTCTGTGTGTAAATAATAATTTATTTTGACAGATGATGACACGTTTTTATGATATTGAATGTATTAGTGGCATATTGTGTTTGTGTGTAAAACAGCCTTCGAACAGGGTAACTATTATTATTATTTTGAGGTCTGCCAGCTGACACAAACAGTGAGAACGTATCTTTATTAAGCGCTGTACAATTTATGTAACTTCTCTAACATATAGAACAATAATCATGCCTTTTGACTTGTTTGTTTTCTTGTCCCTATTTTCCGTTCTCTTTACCTAATGTATATAACCTATTGTGATTTATCAGGTTTCTATATTTTCAATCTTGGGTACCAGCATTGTTGTAACGCTTTCATGGTGTGCCCTACCACCTTTTCTCGTCTTCTATTTCTAGCACAATGATGTTGTAGCTGTACATACGCTTTTAGTGCAGTGGGTGGCGCTAAAGTTCAAATATTGAATATATCCTTCTAAACCATCACTGTATTGAGAAATGACAGAGACCATCTACACATGCGTGGATACTTGCTCACTGTATCATCACCTTGTGAGCAGAGGGAACACCGAATTCCAAAGAATTAATTTCCCATGAAGAGTGCCGATGATGTGTAACAACGAAACGTTGATTTCAGTGTCAATTTCATAGCTGAAATCTATCAATTGTTATAATTATTCTTCCATACTGATGACCGGATTTTACCAATAAAACAATATATTATGGTATCAGTTACCAGAATTGCTATGTAAATGGCTGAAATAGATGAGTCATTACAACAATATACGTTATTTCAATTAAACAAATAATAGAAATTCAACAATTGTTTGAGACTGGCTAACCAATGGCACACATGTACACTCTAGAGATATATTCTTAAAAAAATTGAATACGGTGTCATAAGATAACTAGTCGGGTCTTGTACCTACATTAACGTAAGCATGCCTCGAGTGTACGGTGGAATCAATCTTTTCTTAAGACTGCTCCGCTGACATTGTTGTTGCATCAATAGGTGTGTAGGTTCCTTAAACAAAACGCCATTACATAGCTGCATTATTATAACATGAATTATATGAAGTCTGGCTCTCTCCAGTTTTGTAAATTGTAATTACCAGCTGCATCGGTAATAGTCCTAACTTCATGCGAATTACCAGCATTGTTTTTCAGAAAGCCCTACTTTGTTAAATAAAGTTACATCCTTATTGAAAATATTAACCGATCAAGTGAATATCTACACTTTTATGATATACTGACATGCTGGCGTTTGTTGCTTGGCAACCCTGCCTAATCTAATGTTCAATGAAATACAATATCACTTCTGTTTCTGCTGCTGCTGATGATGCTGCTACTGCTACTGCGACTACTACTATAGTAGTAGTAGTAGTAGTAGTAGTAGTAGTAGTAGTAGTAGTAGTAGTAGTAGTAGTAGTAGTAGTAGTAGTAGTAGTAGTAGTAGTAGTAGTAGTAGTAGAAGTAGTAGTAGTAATAGTAATAGTACCACTACTATTACTACGACTATTATTTATACTACTACTGCTATTACTACTACTACTACTACTACTACTACTACTACTACTACTACTACTACCACTACCACTACTACCTACTACTACTACTACTACTACTACTACTACTACTACTACTACTACTACTAATAATAATAATAATAATACTACTACTACTACTACTATTACTACTACTATTACTACTACTACTACTACTACTACTACTACTACTGCTACTGCTACTACTACTACTACTACTACTACTACTACTACTACTACTACTACTACTACTACTACTACTACTACTACTACTACTACTACTACCACTACTACTACGTTTTAATGACAGCTGACTTGTGTAGTAGTTTTGACCGATCTATCACTAAAAGATCGTGTTCCTGGAGTCAGTTCGAACAGTAGAAATTAAGGCCACATTTCTACTGTTAGACTTGACTCCAGGAACACGAACTACGTCAGCGCAAGTACATTCCGCTTGTTTCCTACATCTCCATAGTTTGTGAATAAACACAATTATAATTAAGGGATACGACTATACCGTCATAATTATACACTGCCGTCTACTACTACGACATAGATGAACACGATGGATTAATATTCTATAGTACGATATATCGTTTTAAGCAAACCTTCACTTGGAACATTTTGCACTGCGCGATCTCCGGCAAGACGTTGATAGTTTTCGTTGCTGTCGCTGGCATCAGCTGTCGTGGCGTTCTGGTACACGTGTCTGACGGATTCTCCTGGTCTGTCGTCTCTGTGAAAAAAATCACATCATTAACTGACACGTGTTGGTCTTAAATAAAAAAATATGTACAGATAATATCGTTTATTTAATATTATGTCAGATCAAATTACAATTGTTCATGGTGTGTTACGGCATGTAGCACCCACACAAAGGCAACAGCAATGCTAAATAAATTTGTATTTACTAATACAACAATATGGAATCTATAGGAACTAACAAATTAGGAATGTATCTAGTATAAAGAATATACAATGTAATAAGCATGTATTGATATTTATCCATTTTATCATAATTATGTAGGATGACATACTATCATGTAACTTATTCCTGGGTTCCACATCAAAGACACGTATGGGATAGCCTGGTCAATATACCAACTAGCGTGTAGAGGGAACTTTGAATACCCAGACTTAAATTCCTAATAAAAGAGTGCTAATGCCGTTAAAACGATACGTTAACTTAAATTTCACTGGTATCGCTGGAATCTAATACAATTTTATTACTCTACCGAATTAATGAACATAGTTTACCAATATAACATAGACATACTGCTGTGCAAACGCCTGAAATACGTGAAGCACTTATGCGTTATTTCAATCAAAGTAGTAATAACATAATACGCAGGGCTTGAATTGTTTGAGACTGGCTAATCACATAAGTCCATATACACGTGTATCGCTCACATGCCATAATAAGCCATTAGTGGGGTCATGTGCCTAGATATTAGTGTAAGTATACCTCGTCGGAACGGTGGAGTCGATCTCTTCATAAGGCTGCTCCGATGGCGTTGTTGGTGCATCAATTGTCGCGTAGACTCCTTAACAAAACCAATAAATAGCTGCATCATGACATGGATTACATGATATAACAAGCTTGCCTCTCTCCAGTTTTGTCAATCGTTATTACCAAGTACAAATGGCCTGACGTAAAATGAATTACCAACGTTGTTCGGTGACAACATAATTACTAATTCAAAACCTACTAATTACAGTCGCTCCCTGATTGAAAATGTTAATCGATCCAGTGGTTAACCATACACTGACATGCTGACGTCTTCCAGCCATAAATGATGATTACGATGCAAAACTACTTCTACAGGTTTTAATACTACTGCTGCTGCTGCTGCTGCTACTACTACTAGTACTTGTACTACTACTAATACTGCTGCTTCTACTACTAATTCTACTACTAATTCTACTACTACTACTACTACTGCTACTGCTACTGCTACTGCTACTGCTACTGCTACTGCTACTGCTACTGCTACTGCTACTACTACTACTACTACTACTACTACTACTACTACTACTACTACTACTACTACTACTACTACTACTACTACTACTATTACTACTACTACAACAAATAATTAATAAAGTAACTACTATTGCGTATAAAACGTTGAAACCAAAGCTCAGCGGCGCATCAAGGCAACAGGGTTGGACAATTTAAAATCCGATAAGCAGAATAGAAGTTGCCAATAGGACATGCCTTAGGATAGCAGTTTCTTTCTTTAAAAAAAGACATACTTGTGTAGTAGATTTGTCCGATCTAGAATTAAGAAGGAACGTGTTCCAAAAGAATGTAAAATGTTAGAATTGATTCCAGGAACAACGTCATCCTTAGAAGATCGATGCTGGGAACATTTTCTTTTAGGTGTTAGCAGTAAATGTGCATATGTTCGTTGTTTACAGAGATGTTCCTTGTACATAATGATGTAAGCCTTAAAGATTCCAACTACCGGAGGTGAATGTCAACATAATTGGTAACAAGCAGCGCAAGTACGTTTGTATCCTGACTCTCCGTAGTTTGTGAGTAAACACAATTTTGATTCGGGAATATGTATGATATATCGTATTAGGCAAACCTTCGCTTAGAACATTTTGCAATGTTCGATCTCCAGCGTGACGTTGATAGTTTTCGTTGCTCTCGCCGGCATCAGCTGGCGTTGTGTTCTGGTATACGTGTGCGACGATTTCGGCTGGTCTTCCGTCACTGCCAACATAACATATGTAACTGTCGCGTGTTTCTCTTAAATTACCTTTTAATGTAATACTAATACATATATTTGATTTATTATTGCTCGAGATGCAATTATAGTTGTTTGTGGAGTTTTCTTAATGTTTAGCTCCTAAGCTAGAGTACTACTTTGTTAAAATGGTTTTATATAAACCCGTGGAAATTACAGTGTATTAATATTTATATATATATATATATATATATATTATATATATATATATATATATATATATATATATATATATATATATATATTTAGTCTCTACAACGAGATTTCTTAAACCTCACCATGATTGTTGCACCGGTGCTGCCCACACGGTATTATGTTGAACAATTCTTCTAACCTTCGAAACATAATATGTATGAAACCACGCAAAGCAATTAATTTATTCGAAGCTTACTCGTCGGCATGATTTGTTCTCTTGGACCCTGGAATGGAAACAAACACAGTTTTCAGTTTGTCAGATGTGTCCAGGTAGTGTGAAATAATTGAAAGTGGAGTTTATTGTGATTCGTACAATAGCATATCGATATTATAATAAAGCATTGTAATATTGTATTCAATTAGCTAAACGCAAATGTTCTAAAGTATATAACGGTAATCATTCATTTACTAGTATAGTAAGTATACGTATTCAGTTTGAAATCTGTTTTATATTTAATCCTTACAACATTGTTTACTTAATATAAACACGTAGTATATTGTCACAATATGCTCACAGTTGTTTTATATAAAACAGAATACTAAGTGTTACTGGCCTAGACCAAACTAGCTCAACCAAATATCAATATATGGCTACCAAGGTTAGTTGTCGGTAGCAATGGCTAACAAAGCTTTAAGATAAGAGTTTAACATGTGACACATCACCTCATCAATCTTGATTCCAAGGAAATGTTATGACAACGAATGCGTTCTTATTAATCTGTTGATGTGTTATTATTATCTTTCAGTGGATTTACACACCTGGTGATTTTCGGCGGTAAACGACACAGATGATCACCGAGATGATTATGATGACAACAACAGCGACAGCAATGCCGACTATCACACCCGCGGAACTTGCAGCTGGATTTACAATAATGTTTAAGCTTAATATATATATATATATATATATATATATATATATATATATATATAAACTGGTCTGGAATGAAAAATATAAGAAGACACCCAAATACAATTTCTAGTGAAGATAGCAGATAGCGTACATTACATGATATCAATTAAGCATAATTTACTAATTAAACTATATACACTAGATACTTTTATAAATATTTGTTATTATCAATGTCTCAAGTTAACGCACCATTTACCATCTTACCATCATCAGCGTTGACCCTGATGGTCCAGCTAGTTTCCACATCCAGGTATGATGCAGAGCACATATAC
>JAODUO010000830.1:0-45000 GCA_025642075.2 Ridgeia piscesae | reverse complement strand
CTTAACTGTTCCATTTAATATTTAGTTTACCACACTGTCATAGACATATAGCGATTTACATAGCGCAGATAGTACGATAGATTTTACGCCGTATGTGTCCATTATGCGATTTGCATTTTTCAAATTTAATTGCTGTACCGTATGGTTTCACAACAGTTCGATAAGTACTTATATCTGTCAACGTGTCTAAATACACATAATCATAACACATGTACACATTTGCTCCAAAATAGACTGTACTGCAAGAAAGATGGCATTCTTTAGTATTTGTCAAGATCTCTTAACACATAAAAATGGACTTCCTGCCCCCAAGTGCCACCAAATTCGTTTTCGAGCGCGAGACTTACATGGTCTATTGATGTGATCTAATAACACATCTACGACAAAATATTTATATTGACCTATATGGAAACATAGAAGCCTACAACACAACTGTCATAAGATAACAGAGAAGGAGGGTATTTCCTTCAAGCACATAGCCCCTTCCCGCCATCTACAGCCAAATCAACCCACCGAAACAAAAGCCATATCACGTGACACCGGTGCGTGACATAGGTCCACATATGGTGGACCGAAACGTCACATATTTCAAATAATATGCTCCAAAAAAAGTTAATTTCTTATAATGTAACCATATGTTGAAGCAATAAACACTATATTGTATATATGAGCCCAAAACGGGATTTGCAACATACCCTCGTGGAATGGACCAACATGAGACAGACTAACATGGAATAGACCAAAAATGGAGTAGATGAAATTGGAATAGACCAACATGAAATAGACCAACATGGAATACATCAACTTAGAACAGACCAAAATGGAACATACCAGCATGGAACAGACCAACATAAAATAGACAAACATGGAACAGACCAACATGGAATAGACAAACATGGAACAGACCAACATGGAATAGACCCATATGAGACAGACCCACATGGGACATTTTTGTATATCCACAGCGATATTAAACTTGCCTTTTTCACATCTGTCACCCCACCAGTTCTTTGCACAGATACAGCCTCTGTTCCCACAGGATCCTCCGTGCAAACATGATGTGTCGGTGCACAATTGATGAACTATGGGAACAACATGCATATACTGTTTGTTTTAATAAAGTATATAATTAGTGTTATTACATTAACACTGATCATCAAAGAAAATAGAAACAAACATCACAACTCACTAAATATTATATACAAACACCACAACCCAATAAAACAGTATTATATAAACGAACACCACAACCCGATAAAGCATTATAAAAACCACTCTTTCAGATACCAGCTGGCAGCGGCAGTCATCTTTTGCCTACTGCAAGCAATGTAACAGAATTATACATACACAAAACATAATAACATTATAAAACACTCTGATAACTGTGGATAACTGCGTATGCATGGCTATATCAGATCTTATAAAAGTGAAAACGAAACACGATAAAACTGATATTTCTTAAATAGAAATCGATTTTTTCGGAAGACGTTGATAGTAAGGGAAATATAAACAATGCGTTAGCTATAACCCTTTTCAATGGGTACACACAATTAATATGAAATTACCTCTTAATAAACTTTTTTTGCTTTTTTCCGTATATATCGACCGTTTCTCATGGTCTTCTCCCCCCATACATCTGGTTGATATACGTGGATGATACAGTCACAGTGCTTCCCACAACATCTGAACTCTATAGATGACAACTTCAATTCACAGTAGAAGTAGAACAGAACAACACGATAGCCTTCCTAGACACATGTATATACATGTATATATCTGAAGGACGATGGGTCAACGAAAGTAAAGGGGATAAACTGAAACTGGCATGGGATATACCTATATGGATCAGACTAACATAGGACAGGCTCATAATTATATGGGACACACGGTGCATAGACAAATAGGCTCATATTTTGGACTATTTTATATATGCATTCTGTTTTGTTGAAATAATGCCGATTGATAGTTGATTTCTTTTTAAATCACATATAAATGTCCATGACGTAATATCTAGAAAACATTAATAAAGTTATCTTAACAAATAAAATATATGTTAACTTATTGCATCTCTTAAAATATACTGAGACAATCTGAAATGACCCTACATGTTACGGTACTTGAAAAGTGGAGATATGTTAAGGAAAAGTCTGTCTGACGTGTTGTTTAAAACGTTATCATTTGATTTGTTGAATAGGCTCGTACTCCAAAAGTGATCTCTTACTCTTTATGTCCCTCCAAATTTCCAATAAATTGCCTGCTATACACTTTGGGAACTGCACTACAGAACCGAACCAAGCTGCTTTGAATAATGACGTGAATGCACAAATCAGCACAGCTGTACTCCACCGCTAAGGAATAAAATTGGAATTGCCTTAATTGTGACATGGCCGTAAAGCTGAGATAGCCACAAAATAACGTTCAACTGCCTATAGCTGTAATATTTTCCCATATAACTGGGTGTGTCATGGCTCTATGCTAATTCTTCGAGATTGTATCATATGACCAGTGTGGACACATTTTCCGTTCTAGCTGAAGATGGGCTTAACTTAACGTTATCACAAACTATAAAGACAAGTATGTAACTGCTGAATGGATACCAATTCATGAACATACTTAACGTAGGTGGTGTTTCGGTGGTGATAGATGTCGCAAATGGATTGTTGGTTGGTGTTGCACATGACTTCTTATCAATTGTGTCCTTGATCATCTGGACATAGTTTGTCAAGTTGCCGAAGTCGTCACTGATGAACAGATGCTCAACTAGATGTTCGGACGCGATCGTTTCTACAAGCGTTATCGTGCTCTCATTCTTGCTGAAGTAGTGGCTGTGTGAGATGACAAACACCTCAACCCCAGAGTTCTTCAAATCGGCGGCTGTTGGCTGCGGATCTGTGTAGCGCTCATTTGCTTTTTCACCATCGGTTATGAAGATCGCCACTTTGTATACGTTGTACCGGGCGCCGTTGGCAGGCTTGAAGGCATATTTCGCCTCCTCCAGTGCACCATAATAGTTTGTCCTTTGGTCTTTAAATTCTAACCTATCAATGGCAGCCTTCAACAGGTCTGCATCAGTAAACTCATTTAATTTGATCACCAGTACTCCATTGTTGCCAAACAAGACAACTCCAACATGGGCACCATTACGAGAGATAACAAGCTGGTCAACAAATGACTTAGCGAAACCGAGAATGTATTCCCAGTTCATCGAGTCAATTATGTTAATGGAGCCTGATATGTCCAAGATGAAGAGCAGATCCACTCGACTGCAAGGATCTGTAGAAACAAAGCATTGTGCAGTTAATTCAAAGCAAGCATGACATTCAAAAGGTTGTGTAAGAAATTCGTGTATCAGCATTTGTCGTTACACGTTTAACGTTAACTTTGTCTGATTGTGCTGTGCAAAATCATAAAATACAAGAGATGAGCACTACTACGCGTAGACATTGAGGTTGAACAAACCCATTCTGTCAACAACAAATATAATATGCTGTCTTATAGAATATACGATTCCTGGCTGAGAGCGGAGCCAATTTAGGATGTTCCAATTAGCTTACATAATAGTAGTATAATATAAGTACTTATTAAGACAGGTGGTCGCTGTCAACCCCCGAAATAGCTGTACATGCATGTGTAATAATAGGTTCACGTGTAGAATAAGAAATGAAATGAAACAACAATAATATCAGTTAACAAGTGTGCCCATCAGTTTTTTAGCATACATGGCGATGATAAGACCAACGATAACTAGAATATAATAACACATATGAACAGGTGTTATATATCTATAGTAAGGTTCCGCTAGGTGTTTCATGTTGAATTAAGGTTCTGTTATATATCTTCATACCGGTGTAACACAATTAGCTTTAATATTAATACGAAACTGTTAAAACTATTTGCTGAATGCTAGTTGGAATAGTATTCTAGATCACCGAACCTTTACATGATCTGTCGGTATAATTGGTAATAGGACGTATTTGTGATGCTTGTCTAGATTCATGAATGTGTATATCCTATGTAAATGTGCAAATATCGATAAAGAATGTGGTAGACTCCCATGAACATCATTATATATATAATTCATAACTTCAGTTTCGTATATATCATATAATTGTAATACATGTTTATACATAATGAGGGGGTGGGATCGTTCCCTGTATTTTTTTAGGTGTGGAACGAACGATTTTCTTTTGCATACTTTCGTCAAATAAGTTATAAATGTGAATTCAGTATGTCAAATTGTGTTAAACTAAAGTGAAATAAATCGTCTTAAGAGTGGAAATAGGAAAACATATCGTAACGCTGTTAATTGCGTATAAAGCACCGGTTAGTTTATTTCCACATGAATTTATATATTCTAGTATACGAGGTATTGTACACGTATGAAGACCAAGACATTTTTTATATTGTTAGAAATAATTCGAGATCTAAAGAGTGACATGCGTTTTGTTTTGGAAATATGTAGGGATAGCGTATTTGCGTAAAACCATGAGGTAGAGTCATTATACATGCACGTCTTCATAAATATTATTTATCTGGTTTCCAATCTTGTATATAGTATTGCGACTAGTGTCATCAGCAAATAATATGGTTTTCCAAATTGTTGCACATGGGATACACTGGCATGGGATATACCTATATGGACCAGACCAACATAGGACAGGCTCATATATGGGACACATGGTGCATAGACAAACAGGCTCATATTTTGGACTATTTTTTATATGCACTGTGTTTTGTTGAATTAATACCGAATGATAGTTGATTTCTTTATCAATGCACGTATAAATATCTAGAAAACATTAATAAAGTTATCTTAACAAATAAAATATATGTTAACTTATTGCATCTCTTAAAATGTACTGAGACAATCTGAAATGACCCTATATGTTACGGCACTTGCAAAGTTAAAGGAAAAGTCTGTCTGACGTGTTGTTTAAAAAAGTTATCATTTGATTTGTTGAATATGCTCATACTCCAAAATTGATCTCTTAATCTGTGTCTCCCTCCAAATTTCCAAACACATGCCTGCTATACACATTGGGAACTGCACTACAGAACAGAACCAAGCTGCCTTGAATAATGACGTGACCGTATAAATCAGCACAACTGTACTCTACCGCTAAGGAATAACATTGGAATTGCCTTAATTGTGACATGGCCGTAAAGCTGAGATAACCACAAAGTAACGTTCAACTGCCTATAGCAGAAATATTTTCAAATATAATTGGGTTTGTCTTGGCTGTATGCTAATGCTTTGAGATTGTATCATATGATCAGTGTGGACGCATTTTCCGTTCTAGCTGAAGATGGGCTTAACTTAACGTTATCACAAACTATAAAGACAAGTATGTAACTGCTGAATGGATACCAATTCATGAACATACTTAACGTAGGTGGTGTTTCGGTGGTGATAGATGTCGCAAATGGATTGTTGGTTGGTGTTGCACATGACTTCTTGTCCATTGTGTCCTTGATCATCTGGACATAGTTTGTCAAGTTGCCGAAGTCGTCACTGATGAACAGATGCTCAACTAGATGTTCGGATGCGATCGTTTCAACAAGCGTCTTCGTGCTCTCATTCTTGCTGAAGTAGTGGCTGTGTGAGATGACAAACACCTCAACCCCAGAGTTCTTCAAATCGGCGGCTGTTGGCTGCGGATCTGTGTAGCGCTCATTTGCTTTATCACCATCGGTTATGAAGATCGCCACTTTGTATACGTTGTACCGGGCGCCGTTGGCAGGCTTGAAGGCATATTTCGCCTCCTCCAGTGCACCATAATAGTTTGTCCTTTGGTCTTTAAATTCTAACCTATCAATGGCAGCCTTCAACAGGTCTGCATCAGTAAACTCATTTAATTTGATCACCAGTACTCCATTGTTGCCAAACAAGACAACTCCAACATGGGCACCATTACGAGAGATAACAAGCTGGTCAACAAATGACTTAGCGAAACCGAGAATGTATTCCCAGTTCATCGAGTCAATTATGTTAATGGAGCCTGATATGTCCAAGATGAAGAGCAGATCCACTCGACTGCAAGGATCTGTAGAAACAAAGCATTGTGCAGTTAATTCAAAGCAAGCATGACATTCAAAAGGTTGTGTAAGAAATTCGTGTATCAGCATTTGTCGTTACACGTTTAACGTTAACTTTGTCTGATTGTGCTGTGCAAAATCATAAAATACAAGAGATGAGCACTACTACGCGTAGACATTGAGGTTGAACAAACCCATTCTGTCAACAACAAATATAATATGCTGTCTTATAGAATATACGATTCCTGGCTGAGAGCGGAGCCAATTTAGGATGTTCCAATTAGCTTACATAATAGTAGTATAATATAAGTACTTATTAAGACAGGTGGTCGCTGTCAACCCCCGAAATAGCTGTACATGCATGTGTAATAATAGGTTCACGTGTAGAATAAGAAATGAAATGAAACAACAATAATATCAGTTAACAAGTGTGCCCATCAGTTTTTTAGCATACATGGCGATGATAAGACCAACGATAACTAGAATATAATAACACATATGAACAGGTGTTATATATCTATAGTAAGGTTCCGCTAGGTGTTTCATGTTGAATTAAGGTTCTGTTATATATCTTCATACCGGTGTAACACAATTAGCTTTAATATTAATACGAAACTGTTAAAACTATTTGCTGAATGCTAGTTGGAATAGTATTCTAGATCACCGAACCTTTACATGATCTGTCGGTATAATTGGTAATAGGACGTATTTGTGATGCTTGTCTAGATTCATGAATGTGTATATCCTATGTAAATGTGCAAATATCGATAAAGAATGTGGTAGACTCCCATGAACATCATTATATATATAATTCATAACTTCAGTTTCGTATATATCATATAATTGTAATACATGTTTATACATAATGAGGGGGTGGGATCGTTCCCTGTATTTTTTTAGGTGTGGAACGAACGATTTTCTTTTGCATACTTTCGTCAAATAAGTTATAAATGTGAATTCAGTATGTCAAATTGTGTTAAACTAAAGTGAAATAAATCGTCTTAAGAGTGGAAATAGGAAAACATATCGTAACGCTGTTAATTGCGTATAAAGCACCGGTTAGTTTATTTCCACATGAATTTATATATTCTAGTATACGAGGTATTGTACACGTATGAAGACCAAGACATTTTTTATATTGTTAGAAATAATTCGAGATCTAAAGAGTGACATGCGTTTTGTTTTGGAAATATGTAGGGATAGCGTATTTGCGTAAAACCATGAGGTAGAGTCATTATACATGCACGTCTTCATAAATATTATTTATCTGGTTTCCAATCTTGTATATAGTATTGCGACTAGTGTCATCAGCAAATAATATGGTTTTCCAAATTGTTGCACATGGGATACACTGGCATGGGATATACCTATATGGACCAGACCAACATAGGACAGGCTCATATATGGGACACATGGTGCATAGACAAACAGGCTCATATTTTGGACTATTTTTTATATGCACTGTGTTTTGTTGAATTAATACCGAATGATAGTTGATTTCTTTATCAATGCACGTATAAATATCTAGAAAACATTAATAAAGTTATCTTAACAAATAAAATATATGTTAACTTATTGCATCTCTTAAAATGTACTGAGACAATCTGAAATGACCCTATATGTTACGGCACTTGCAAAGTTAAAGGAAAAGTCTGTCTGACGTGTTGTTTAAAAAAGTTATCATTTGATTTGTTGAATATGCTCATACTCCAAAATTGATCTCTTAATCTGTGTCTCCCTCCAAATTTCCAAACACATGCCTGCTATACACATTGGGAACTGCACTACAGAACAGAACCAAGCTGCCTTGAATAATGACGTGACCGTATAAATCAGCACAACTGTACTCTACCGCTAAGGAATAACATTGGAATTGCCTTAATTGTGACATGGCCGTAAAGCTGAGATAACCACAAAGTAACGTTCAACTGCCTATAGCAGAAATATTTTCAAATATAATTGGGTTTGTCTTGGCTGTATGCTAATGCTTTGAGATTGTATCATATGATCAGTGTGGACGCATTTTCCGTTCTAGCTGAAGATGGGCTTAACTTAACGTTATCACAAACTATAAAGACAAGTATGTAACTGCTGAATGGATACCAATTCATGAACATACTTAACGTAGGTGGTGTTTCGGTGGTGATAGATGTCGCAAATGGATTGTTGGTTGGTGTTGCACATGACTTCTTGTCCATTGTGTCCTTGATCATCTGGACATAGTTTGTCAAGTTGCCGAAGTCGTCACTGATGAACAGATGCTCAACTAGATGTTCGGATGCGATCGTTTCAACAAGCGTCTTCGTGCTCTCATTCTTGCTGAAGTAGTGGCTGTGTGAGATGACAAACACCTCAACCCCAGAGTTCTTCAAATCGGCGGCTGTTGGCTGCGGATCTGTGTAGCGCTCATTTGCTTTATCACCATCGGTTATGAAGATCGCCACTTTGTATACGTTGTACCGGGCGCCGTTGGCAGGCTTGAAGGCATATTTCGCCTCCTCCAGTGCACCATAATAGTTTGTCCTTTGGTCTTTAAATTCTAACCTATCAATGGCAGCCTTCAACAGGTCTGCATCAGTAAACTCATTTAATTTGATCTTCAGTTGTCCATTGTTGCCAAACAAGACAACTCCAACATGAGCACCATCAGGAGAGATAACAAGCTGGTCAACAAATGACTTAGCGAAACCGAGAATGTATTCCCAGTTCATCGAGTCAATTATGTTAATGGAGCCTGATATGTCCAATATGAAGAGCAGATCCACCCGACTGCATGGATCTGTAGAAACAAAGCACTGTGCAATTAGTTCAAAGCAGGCATGACATTCAACAGTTTGTGTGCATAATTCGTGTATCAGCATTTGTCGTTGCACGTTTAACGTTAACTTTGTCTGATTGTGCTATGCAAAATCATAAAATACAAGAGATAAGCACTACTACGCGTGAACACTGAGGTTGAACAAACCCTTCTGTCAACAACTCAGAAATATACTATGCTATCTTATAGAATATACGATTTCTGGCTGAGAGCGGAGCCAATTTAGGATGTGCCAATTAGTTTAAGTAATAATAGTATGATATAAGTACTTATTAAGACAGGTGGTCGCTGTCAACCCCGCAATAGCTGTACATGCATGTGTAATAATAGGTTCTCGTGAAGAATAAGAAATGAAATGAAACAACAATAATATCAGTTAACAAGTGTGCCCATCAGTTGTTTAGCATACATGGTGATGATAACACTAACGATAACTAGAATATAATAACACATGTGAACAGGTGTTATATATCTATAGTAAGGTTCCGCTAGGTGTTTCATATTGAATTAAGTTTCTGCTATATATTTTCATACCGATGTAACAATGATCCTACATATTACGGTACTTGAAAAGCGGAGATAAGTTAAGGAAACGTCTGACTAAAGGAAAGCAGCAAACAAACAAAATCGTTTCGTTTAAAAAGTTATCATTTTATTTGTTGAATGTGTTCGTACTCCAAAATTGATCTCTTACTCTGTGTCTCACTCCAAATTTCCAAAATTTAAGAAATGCACTGCAGAACTTAACCAAGCTGACCTGAATAGTATAAAAAGATCAACTGAATAAATACCTAAAAACGATTCACAGTCAATAGCATGTAATACTTGTTTGCGAATAGAAAAGTCCAGTTACTGCCAGTTGTACAGTCCGTATGACACAAGAGTTCGTGAAACGTTCGGTCCTACAGCGAGGAACACCGTAAGCGCGAGCGTTACGGATTGCGTAATTACGTGTCCTGGGGGGAAGGAGATGGTACAGCTTGTGATTGGGTTGCTGCTTGCTCGCGAACATCTGCAAGATCGCGTAAAATTGCGGCATTTAGTAGGCGAGTGCATTTACTTGTTCAATTTGTCTGTCGTTCATCGCCACCGGCGGTTGTTTCTTGAAGCATATGCGCATTTCCTTTGTCTTGTCATAGCTCAGTGCCATTTTATTGGTGGTGGTCCATTGTGCCACCTCCTCTGCCACTGTTTGAAGCGAGCTGTCGGCGCACGAAGGTGAACATGCTTCCCATACTGTGCAGTCGTCTACGTATTTGATGTGATCACGGGCTATTCGTAGGTCATTTATATGATGCACAAAACTAATGGGGCCGAATAGTGTTCCTTGTGGCACGCCTTTGTTGATGGCAGTGTACTTTGACTTTATACTGCCGATCTTCACTCGCTATTTGCGTTGGCATAAGAACGATGTTGGCCATTTGGCTATACAGTTGGCCGTCCAAGTGATGCACATTTAGTCAGCAGAATACTCTGTCAAACGCTTTGCGGATCACCGTACCGGTAGAATCGAGCGCAGATTTCCACCTGTGCACTAGCTCGATAAGTGCATATACAGTGGGAGTTCCGTTGACTGACCCAAATTGTTTGGGGTTAACTTGGTCACCGGCGATGGCCGTTATCCAGGTGCAAATGAATAGGGCGTGCAAGTCTCGCGCGCGAAAACGAGGCTGGGAGCAGTTGGGGGCAGGAGGTCCATATACTCCTTGTTAACATATAGGACTTTGTTTTGTTTTGGTCGTAATAATCGAACTGTCCCGAAATAGCGTATTTCAGTTATATTGTCCGAAGGATTATTACAAGCAGAAGCAGTGGAACATTTTGCCGGTGCCAATGATCACGGAAATCATGAATTGTAATCGATTATTATGGTGGTTGCCATGGCAATAGCGGTAAGTACTTGTGTTTGGCGATCTTGACTAATAATGAAGTGCCAGTTTTCGCGCAGTACAACCTGTTTGGGCCAAACGTATACATGTGTTATGATTATGTGCATTTAGACAACTTGTCATATATAAGTGCTTATCGGAACCACAACGTACAGCAATGTAAAACGCAAATCCCGTGAAAGACACATACAGCCTAGCATCGTGTCGATTATCTGCACTACGTAAATCGCTACATGCCTATGATACCCCTATGATAGTGTGGTAAACTAAATATTAAATCGGACATTTAAGATAAGAAACGTATAACACAAGATATTTATGAACTGATTTTCCTAGTATTCATCAGTCGGAAGCTACAACTGTCATCCATCGTTAGAATATTATTCTTGTGTCCAGTCCCCAATTAGTCTCGCTTAGTCCCCAAATAAGCTCCAGTCGCGCGGAGTCACGCCATGTATCGTGACCCACTTGCAGGCCCTATTGCTCCAAGCACTTAGACAATACCGGCGGGAGTGATTTTGGCCGCAGACCTTTGTGAATGAGCTTCGGTGGTTGCACTTTTAGTAGTGGTGTTATGTCGGCGCATTTCCGTAGTAGAGGTACAATCTCTTCCATCAGGCTGCTATTGAAGATTGCACTCACGGAAGCTACTTCTGCGACAATGAGGATATCTAGGTATCTGGGATGGAGGTATTTGCTCCTAGCGGGAGGAATGTATCGTCTGTTCACAGTGGGGTAAAGTATGTCTTCATAGATTGCAAGAAATTTAATTTAAATTAAAAATATTTTTTAACATAAAGATAAATTTATTATGTGGCAACTTTACAGTTGGATTGTACATGTACATTCATACTAAAATCAATAATTCCATACAATATCATATTAATGTACAATGTTAGCATATCTTGTTAAAAATTAAAATCATCATTGGAAACCTACGTCATAAATTTAAAACATATACATTAAGATATACTTTACATAAACATTGTTATAAAAAACAATAAATGAAAAGTTAAATCAAATTAAATTGTCTGTTAACATACATGTACATTGCTAGCCTATCTGAAAATACTCTAAACACCACGGAATTAAGAAATTGTTGTAGCGATTAGTGTTTGTCCTTGGGATAGGTAACTTGTTACACAACCTCAAGGCATATGGCACACTTCGACCATTTGGTACTAAGGCATTCAGTGTGTGACTCCTACTCTTCATTTTAGCGAAATACGCTCTACACAATTCATCGCGTCTGCGGTGCAACGTCGGCAGGTATACCATCTGCAGGATATTTTCGTACTGATAACCTGGAAATATAGTTTTGAGACACCTTTTTTGAATTATTTATATGTTGTCCGATAAATACTTAGGTAATTCCCTATGCCATACAGGGCACGCATATTCGACTACAGGTCTAATTACAGATACATAAATTCTAATCAAATCGTTTTGGTTGATACCAGCACGTTTCAATCGATAAATCATATACACTCTCTTTCTTGCCTTTGAAATTATTTCATCTATATGTGCATTCCAACTTAAGTCAGCTGACATAGTTATACCGAGAACCTTTGCTTGAGACATTCTTTCAATATAATTTCCATTTATATAAATATAGGGCAGAGAATCTACAAATGTTCTGTCTCTTCTGAAACATATAACCATTTCTTTGGTCTTAGTCGTATTGATACGCATGTCATTATTACAAGACCATTGCTCAACAACGTCAGCAGAATCTTGGATAACAGATACCATGTCTTGGTTGCATATTTCAAATATAGTGCTGTCGTCAACATATTTATAAATAGGACAAGGCGTTTGCAAATCATTGATATGGACTAAAAAGTGTTTGGCCCTGATAAAGTCCCCCGGGGAACGCCCCCATTGGGATACCCTGGTTTTGACACAGCGTCGCCGACTTTTAGTCTCTGTTCGCGATCTAGTAAGAACGCTGCCATCCATCGAACCAGATGTGCAGGTACTTCCATACCAACCATTTTGTTTAACAGTATATCGCGGTTAATCAGATCAAATGCTTTGCTATAATCACGAAAAAGCACTCTTACAAAATTACCCGTCACATCGGTGCTTTCATACCATTTGTGGAGTATTTCAACAAGAGCATCCGTTGTGCAAGTCCCTGCCATTCCCCAATACTGCTTGTCATCAATTTGTGGTTTAACATAAACATCGACCCATTTTAGCACTAGTGATTCAAACACCGTAGCTATAATTGGTGTAAGTGATATCGGTCTTATGTTATTATCAATAGAGACTGGAGGATGTTTCTTTGACAAAGGAATAACAGTTGCCGTCTTCCATAGTTTTGGCAGTACACCTTCCCTAAGAGAACTATTAAATATAGCAGTTACTGGTGCCGCAAGAAGGTGTGAACATTCTTTCAACGCCCATGGGGGTATTCTGTCCGGACCCGTAGCTTTGTTCACTTTGATGTTAGCAAGTGCCAACTTAGTGTCACTCACATTAATAGTGAGTTAAGTTGGCAGTCGTTCTTTAATGTCAAAGATGGGGTGTGTAACTCGTAGTCTTGGCAAGTCTTCACTGATCGACCCGAAGCATTCATTCATACGGTTAACTAGAGTGTCCATATATCCACCAGTAAATGCATTTGCCAAACGCAGCATCTCATTTTGACCGCCAGGTGAGTTACCCAAGAGTGTCTTCATATGTTTCCACCAATCCCGTGATGATGTTGCTTCTATTGATGCAATTTTGGATTGATAGAATTGGCGTCGTAATTTCGGGGCAGCGCGATTCACTTGATTGCGAAGTCTTTTTGCCCGTTCCACGTCACCCACCATGCGTGCACGTTGCCTCTGCCTAATCAGGTGGCGAAACCATCGGTGACCCATGGTTTATCTGTGCTGTGACGTGTTACAGTCTTGAACGGACAACATATATCCAATAAATGGTCCACAGTTTTTTAGAAAAACGTAAACTGTTCCTCGCATGTAGGCAGTGTGTACAAATACTCCCATCTTATTTGTGCCAGGGTCGAAGTAAACAATGCTCGTTCAGTTTTACCCATGCGCCTGGTAAAATAATTCTGGACCATTCCGGTATCGAGTGTTGGATACCACGCTGGGACAAGTAATACCATCTTGTGGTCTGATGTTCCTAGTTCATCAATCACTGACGGTAAGCCGTATACAGGTGACATATTAGACCACATTTTGTCCAATATTGCAAAATTACATGTAGCAGTCTTAATAAGCTGCTCGTAACCATAATGTGTACGTAAAAATGTGTCCTTGAATTGATTAAAATCGCCACTTGAAATAACACCACAGTCTGGGCTGCCACGCAAAAAAATTTCCAGACTGTTTATCATGTATTCATTCTCGCATGGACCAATTCTCAGCACCGGGTGGGTGGTATATGCATGCTAACATAATGCACGAGTACTTTCTTGGTAGTTTTTTTAATATTTAATTTTTAGTCATATCACTTCGCGTCCATCTTCTTCAAGATCGTGCAAACGTTCACAACAGAACCCTGCCAAACCGACAGATTCCGTCGACATGTACGGTTTAAACCAGGTTTCTGTGACACATACGCATCCAACGTCGTTCGTGCGTACCACAGCTAGTAACTCATCAGATTTCTCAATAGAGAGTGACCGAGCGTTGAGACACATAATCACTGGTAAGCTCCATCTTGGCTTGATCGTAAGCATAATTAAATTGTTTGCATTTGCACCACTTGTTCTATGCTGTGTTATTGCTCGGCACCTGGTGTTTATTGGCCGAATGCTAAGGTCTTCGTATTCTGCACATGGCATGGCCGTGTCATTTCGGCCTGTTTCCTAATCCATGTTAATATGATGTTTACTCTTGTGTCCCTTTTGCCCACAAACAAAACAAAAACTGCATTTACATGTCGGCAAGTCTGGGTGACGTGATTTGTCTCACCACACTTGTTACACTGGCCTGCAATACGCACGTGTCCAGCGGCGGCACGGTGACCAGCACCAGTTGGGCGAGTATCTGGCGAATTCCGTTTGTGTTTCGGTGGTCGCTTCCCAGTTGCATTCGGCATATTGCGGCCCCCTTGAGATAAGAGATGACCAGATGACATCCTCCGTCGTTGTTTCGAAGACCTGTTGCCAGTCGGCCTCGACTATGGTGCCTAAGTGACAAGTTGCTCATCAACCTTTCCACACGGTTAGCAGAAAGACAAATGCCATCACTCTTGAAGGCTGACGTGTCCCAAGATCCATCGCGGAACAAGAAATTTGAGTCATTGTCGACAAACCGGGCACCAGTATCACGACACTTATTTTTAAGGAAATTGTAAATTTCCTGAATTTTGTCGTCTTGTGTCCCCGCTGTGGAAGACAAAACACTGCTGATCGTCACTTGCTTTACAGCCTCTGTTGCAGTGGTGATGAGGTCGCTGAAGTCCTACTTCACCTCCTCCATATTTGCGTATTCCGTCATTCCATCGCCGTACACAATAGCAGACGTCGCTCCACTGGACGGCTACTAGAAGGTCTTTCGGTGTAGCTTTGGATGTCTTGTGCAACTCCACTTCTTCGTTGTCCGCAATGATGACCGCATTCATGTTTCGCAAAATCTTGTCATCAAACATGACGACACTACGTTTACAACGTGCCACTGTAGCGAAAGATTTCTTCTCACGTGTCGGCTGCGTTAAGTTTTCAACGTCCGATGATAGTTTATCAAGCTTCTCATGCACCGCTCTGATGTCGTCGTTATAGTTCGCTTCAACTCGTAGAGTTGCAACTTGTTGGATAAGAGCACTGTTTTCGCTTCGAATGGCATCATTTGTATTGCATTGATCCTTCACCAGCTGAATTAGTTCAGCATTGTTGTCTTTTAGCTGCACCAGTGTCGCCTCTAGTTTTGATACAGTGTTCACCAATTGCACAACAGTACCCGGCAATTGTCGGCATGTGTGGCAGCTCCACAAGCCAATCATGTCTTCTGGCCGTTCTCCCACGCATTCGTAATGTACCCACAGCTGACACAGATGGCACTGCACCATGTTGTCGGTTTCTCTGCCTTTGTGTTTGCATTGTTGTACGAAAAATGATGTGTTTGCCTTTTTTGTTCTCCCCTTCGCCTTCGCCTTCGTGCCGTGTTTAATGGGACGATCTGCAGAAACGGACAACTGTGTTGATGTATGACATGGTGAAAGTGTTAATTTGGCCAGCATGACATTAGTGGCGCAGAGACCAGTCTGATCAAGACAATCATCGCTCCCTGCCATTGTGTCGTTCGCAGTGCAGAAAAGGTTTCCACCGATCGTCTCGTAGTCATACCGCCTCGTCTGCCGCTAGGTGGCACGCGCAGCGGGGTGATCCGCTTAGCACGAGTCAAGTTCATCGTCAATACACCCCTGCAGCACTGATGCGTGACGGTTGGCAAGACGAACCAGTATTCAGCCAATCGTGACGTAGGCCTACGTTAATGGCTCTGCGTATTATTGCGAAATCGCCACCCACTGGGCGATATATGGTGGTGTATTCACAGTTACTTCAAAAATTGTTCGAATTGATGTTAAAAGTATGTTTAAAACTATATTTAAAAGACACACCAGTATGTGCATACACTGTTCACTCAACTGGCCTGGGTCTGATGAGTCTGACCTCGGTCGTTATTCTTTCACGCAAGATTATACTGGCAAGGCTTGGTGAGCACACTGAATCACGATGTGTACTTGTCGAAATCGAATCACACACGTTATCGGCGAAAACGTCTAGTTTTCTCGCGCAATGCGAGTTAGCAAGTCCCAATTTACCTTGATCCCAGCAATATCTTTGATGTTATTCCACTATCGTTTCGGGTGATCTTTCTCAAGAGCCGGGGTATTACGTTCGTAGTACCTCCTTTGCAGTGATTTTCGATCACGGTAGACTTTGATAATGATATCCTATGAAAAGTATTCAACATTGAACTTATACTAACACAACAGTAAATAAAAAGGTGCAGGTGTTTATAAAATAGGAATTACGGCGTCATTAACTAGTATTCGTGAGGTGGCAGCATTGTTTAGCCCCTCACGGATAACATACACATTAAATAAGGATATCTGTTTATCAGAAAATGCTATATTATAAAGGATAAATATAAATACAAATTTGCAGTTGTTTATAAAAATAGGAATTACGACAGGATTGACCTGTATCTGTGAGGTGGCAGCATTGTTTAGCCCACACGGATAATATTCAAAAGCCGGCAAAGTCACCAAATATGTCTTCTCGGCGTGGTTACGCAGCCGAGTTAAGCGAGTCCATTAAGCGAGACTGCGTCTGATTTGGCGTTCAAGGAGATGCAAGTCAAGTAATGTTTTTGTAGTAGAATTGAAGAAATTCAGTTGCTCTTCGCAGCTTGGGTGACGGAATAGTTTTTCCCATAAGGTGGTTTGAAGCGCTACCGCAAAGAGGGCTCGATCACGTGGTTTGTAGCTGCGAAATGGTGTGCTGGAAACCACCGGTGTTGTACAGTTCAACGATGTGGACGGTATGCAAACAACCACCTTGTCATCACTATTGCACTATTGACAAGGCGTTGATAGAAGTTAGGTACGTTAGTGTAGATATTATCCAATATTGAATTGCCTCTTGTTGGTAGCTCAACAATTTGTTTCAGATTATAATTTCGTTTCAGATGTGAATCTTTTATCTTATTGAAGTCACCCATTATTACGGTGCTTGTATCAGGGTGATGTCGGCATATGTAATACAGCGGCTGGTCGATGTGATTTAGCATTGCCCCATCGTCTGTCCCCGGATGATGGTATATATAGATTATAACTTGTGGATGCTCGCGAGGCATCATAGGTGGACGTATTGTTATCCAGAGTGTCTCTAGGTCGGGTTGGTTTAATTCTGGCCAGTGTTCAGTTGGAATCGTGTCTCGAACGTAGCAGGCGATACCTCCGTGGTGGCGGCCATCTTGTCTGTCCCTCCGATAAATTTTGTACCCCGACAGCAAGGGGGCCGTATGGTATGCTACTAGTGCACCAAGTTTCAGTTATAGCAATAACATCTACACCGTAACTGTCTTATATTACTTTGATGTCGTCCAATTTGCCAGCCAGCGCTCCGCGAACATTTGTATTGATCATCGTTGGCAGGTCCCATTTGTTAGTTTGTACACACGCCACATTTCTAACGTCAGCTTCACACATGCTCAGACACCGTTTTTGTCTTGGTGTATGCGTGGTCGTTTCCCGATCATAGTGGGTATTCGGCTAGTCTCACAAAAGTCGTTACTCACAATATAGTCACATATGTTCGGCGTTGTTGTCATCGATGTCGGTACAGATGTCGCCGGTGGTGTTGTTGTTGTCATCGGTGTCGGTGCGGTCGTCGTCGGTGGTATTGTTGTTGTCATCGGTACCGATGCGGTCGTTGCCAGAGGTATTATTGTAGTCACCGGTGCCGGTGCGGTCTTCGCCGGTGGTGATTTTGTTGTCATCGGTGCCGCTATTGTTGTCACCGCATTCAACTGCCCTAGCGTAGAAAAAGTCTTGAAACGCATTGTTCCGGCTGATGTGCCGCGTCTGGTCGAAGGACGGCTCAAGTTTAGGGACTGTATAGTTTCTGTTCACGGTTGGCTGCGCGGTTGACGGCAGAGTCTTAGACCGAGGAGAAACGTCCTGGAGAACGACATGCTTCGTTGGTTGTTGGCGGATTGAATATGAATATCCAGAGAGTGTTCGTGTAAATACAAGACCGGTTACGTCTGGTTTTCATTAACCAGTGCTGACACGCCTCAAGTGTGGAAATCATATATAAAAGTCCATACAATGTAACGATTCCAGGCAGAAAATGTTCCACATTTAATCCGTGGATATTAAAAATCCGCTGTGTAGACAATTAAGAACTTATATATTCAATGTATACCACTTTAAATGTAATACCCGGGAGCCGCCGCCTGCATCGCGTCAACCGGAAGTGGCGCCCCTTCTGACAGCAACAAATGCTTTCATATAAATTATTACATTTCTGGCTTAATTTAGCACACGAAACTATTGTGGTGTTTTGATAAAAACAATCATAATTGTGACTATTATATAATGGATTACATCTCCGAATTAGGACACATCTCATATGGTACTAATTTACATTATTTCATGTCACATGTATTTTGTTGATTTATTTTATATTTTATTTGTTTACACTTGTTCCTCAGTTAAAATAATATTATTGCTTATCCAACTTGTCATGTATTGTTAAACAATTTGACATTATTCGTTCACAGAAAACTACATACACAATTTCAGTTGACTTACTACAGTTATGGATTGTAGAAATAATTTATAAACACAAGAACAACATGAATTACTTAGAACGTCCCATTGTCTCAAAATATTTAATTATTATTCTCATCTTGATATAAATTGTTGTCAGAATATCAGTTTAACTTACATCCAATAAAGTTTATTTTTAAACCTACAAAAGATAATCATGGAGGGAAGCATTTCCAGCTGCAGTGTCAGTATGGATAGGTGGTTTCTAGGACATAACCCCCCCCCACTGGTAAAACCCACGCAGTCATAACCACACCTGAAAACGTCAGTTGGACATAACCCTATGCGGACAAACCAATGTTACCACCACCTGGACAAAACCCCCTACCCAGACATAACCTCAATTGCAGATATACAAAAATGCCTACAAATAAATAAATTCAAGATCACATGTCATAATTTTATTGTATACACTTATGTCACAGTTCGGTGTGCACAACAAATTGCTGGTAGGCGTGATGCCACATGGCACTGTTGTACAGTTGTGCTTGTATGCCAGATACATATGACCTGTAGCGTCTCACCATTATCGACGGTCAGTACGCTGTGGTAGGTATAGATTATTCTGTATAACATGATTTTGCAATAAAAATAAGTCACGAAGGTTTCGTGTCCCTTTAATTTCATTTGCACTCAAATCACTCCGTGTTTATTTAGTGATCGTGCAACAAAATTGGCCTGGAATGTCACTTCCTTGTGAGATACAGGTAAACGCCAGGGCCCAGTTTCAGAAAGCCATGTAACTTTACTCGCAATTATGCGGTCTACTGGTCGCTGCTAACAGCGAATAGTCAATGCAGTTTACGGCCGGTTTCATGAGACCTATTTAGCATTCGCGCACCTAAATCGACAAAGGATTGACCTAGTTAGTTCGCGGTGGGGAATCCCTGTATTTGTGCTGTGTCTGAACAACCTGTTTCTTTCTAACTGCCGCCTTTGTCGTTCGTATAGCAAATGGGAAGCTATGATGTAAACATGAACAATAATTATGCTGAGAGTGGGCGTGTCGGGAGCATACCGTACATATTTAAACTTCGGGAGCATACCGTAAATATTTCAACTAGCGTAAAGTTACGCCTACTAAATACATGGTGCAACTAAGTGCAACTATGGAGCAGACTCGTGAAACGCAACTAGCGCAACGATGACATCAATCTCTTTTAACTTACCCGCAGCGCTACTACATAAGAGTGGCGTAACTATACTGTATTAAATTAATTTGCACTCAAATCACTCCGTCTTTTTTCAGTGATCGTTTTTTTCAGTGATCGTGCAGCAGAGTTGGCCTGGAATGTCACTTCCTCGTGGGATCCAGGTAAACACCAGGTGGGCGATAATGCTAGAGTGGTGAATCATAGCACTCATAGCACATATCTACAGCACATCTACAGCACAGAACTAACATACAATGAACGAACGAACGAACGAACGAACGAACGAACGAACGAACGAACGAACGAACGAACGAACGAACGAACGAACGAACGAACGAACGAACGAACGAACGAACGAACGAACGAACGAACGAACGAACGAACGAACGAACGAACGAACGAACGAACGAACGAACGAACGAACGAACGAACGAACGAACGAACGAACGAACGAACGAACGAACGAACGAACGAACGAACGAACGAACGAACGAACGAACGAACGAACGAACGAACGAACGAACGAACGAACGACAACGAAGAACGAACGAACTAACGAACGAACGAACGAACGAACGAACGAACGAGAACTAACGAACGAACGAACGAACGAACGAACGAACGAACGAACGAACGAACGAACGAACGAACGAACGAACGAACGAACGAACGAACGAACGAACGAACGAACGAACGAACGAACGAACGAACGAACGAACGAACGAACGAACGAACGAACGAACGAACGAACGAACGAACGAACGAACGAACGAACGAACGAACGAACGAACGAACGAACGACGAACGAACGAACGAACGAACGAACGAACGAACGAACGAACGAACGAACGAACGAACGAACGAACGAACGAACGAACGAACGAACGAACGAACGAACGAACGAACGAACGAACGAACGAACGAACGAACGAACGAACGAACGAACGAACGAACGAACGAACGAACGAACGAAGAACGAACGAACGAACGAACGAACGAACGAACGAACGAACGAACGAACGAACGAACGAACGAACGAACGAACGAACGAACGAACGAACGAACGAACGAACGAACGAACGAACGAACGAACGAACGAACGAACGAACGAACGAACGAACGAACGAACGAACGAACGAACGAACGAACGAACGAACGAACGAACGAACGAACGAACGAACGAACGAACGAACGAACGAGTGTGTTGAGTTTATTGAGTGCATTGAATCCTTGAATGAATGATTGAATGGATGAAGCTTTTGCTCGACAACAATAATGAACGAGCATGCACAATACTTGCACACTGTGGTGTGCTGCTGTTGCTGAAAGGATATGGCTGAACTCATAGACTTATACACTGCCTTTCTCGGACTCGAAAATAAAAATAGAACATAATACGTTTTTGTGACTTTGCAGTACTTACTTACCTATGCCAACTGCCGGGTGTCCAGCAAATAATGCAATGAGTATACATGGTATCCACATGTTAGCTAACCACAGATGTTCAAAATTAATCATATAACCAACCAGACTCTCACACCAGCAGATCAACAAATTGTGTCTACCTCGTCGGCGCACCAGGTTATACTTCCTCTTACAACGGGTGTTATTTATAATATTTCTTAACTGGCTCATAGCGCCGCTATGCGGTAGCAATTTAAAGAACTTTGACAATGAATGCGACCTTTTATTGTAGGAGTGACCGGCGATTTATGAGCAGTGGTGAGCCATGCTTGTCGGTTGTTATTTGCATATTGCGGCCGGTGACGCAGTAGGGATTATATCAGTTAGGGCCTTATACCGTATTGTCCCTAATACACGCGCAGTGCGCGAGTGGGAAGGCTTTGGGTGTCCGTCTATTCGGGGTTGCGGTGTTTGGCAACAAAGAGAAGTAGGTCACGCATGCCCAGGGTCGCTTAGGGCAGAAAGACGTAAACAAACAGCCGTGCTAAGCCGGGTTATGCTGAGTTACGTTGGTTAGTCGTTCGTTTTGTGGGTTTTATTAATTAGTTCTTCTTGTGGATGGACACATGTGAGTAATGGCACATTTGGCTGACCAAATAAACCATCTTGACGGTGTGTCATTAAACCGATATAGGCAGAAACTATCACTATCGGGATACGACGTCTCAGACCCGTACAGCCATGACAGAACGGAATGGGTAGATGATGCGTCAGCGTGCCCTCTGTAGATTAAGGCTGCATTGTCACATGATTTATCAACACCCCGGGTATGTTCACTGCAGAAGCCCAGAAGTCATTAAAAAGTCTCGATTTGTACGCATTGTATCACGTAGCGTAGCATCACAGAGCCCTGTTTTGTACTGAGTGCGAATGTCCCCGGGCATGACAAGTGTTAGGTCAGTCCGTGATCTTAGTCCATAATGGGTGGTTCTATGAATCAACATTTCCGATATGGATGCATGACCATGTGAAGGATTAACCGTCAATAGACATGCAGCTGTATCTTGTATTTCATCCGAAATTTCACCGGCAACCTGTGAAGTGATTTTAGTGTTGTTGTACGTGACATGGTCATACTTGCTGATTCTATAGAACACTCTGGCTGATATGTTTTAAACCATTTGTAATTTCAGTACAGTGTACATATCAAGTCACTGGCAAAGCAACAGGGGATGTTCCAAAAATGTTCAGGTAAAACCTTGATACACTCATGCTCACAAAACAAAATATTGAAGATAGGCAACAAATTCCACAAAATATTGGGACAAAGCCCCGAATTATGAAGGTTCCAATGCCTATATGTAAGTACAATGAGTGGTGGTGCAGTAGCTAGAGCTTCAGACTTGTTATGTTTGTGTTATTAAATCACAAGAGACCGACGTTACAATCTACGCACATGTATTCCCGCACTCTGGCCTCGTACGTTCAACACGGTAATCTGGCTCCAGCCTACGGAACATATATAAAATAGTAACTAGGTTCCAGCCCACGGAACCGGTACATTACATTTCCTCCCCAATTAGCTTAGTATTGCCCCTTAGATGTCTTTATGATGTACGTTTAAAGGTGGTAAACATAGTAAGTTCGAACAACACGGACTCAAATCGTCAACCATCCTCAGAAGAATAAAAGCACACATAATCCAATGCAATTAATTAGTTGCATTAATTAACTCAATCAATGAAAGTGAGTAGCACGATGCAATGTTCCACCTACGTGCATGTTCATCTCGATTATGAATTTAGTCTGAATGGCTAACTAAGAATATGAAATTATATATATATATATATATATATATATATATATATATATATATATATATATATATATATATATATATATATATATATAGTCCGACAGTTACGAGTACGTTTAAGCACACGTTACAAGTCTAGCTTCTGATGTGCCTTGCGGATCCGTGAAGGGTAACGTTTTTCTTTCAGTGACGAAAACACTGAAGTGTCCGGTTCCATACGTGTTGCAGTGGTTTGCGGTGCTGCATCATGTTCCTTCTCTTCTTCTCGTCCGGGGAGACCGGATGACGGAGGTTAACCACTGGGCAACACAATCGCGGCTTTCGGCAGCGAATCCGGAGCCGAGACTGTAGAGATGGCGTCGCGAAGTTGTTCAATGTGTCTTCTCCAGATGACACCAGGTGTTGTCTCGACTTGATATGACACGGGAACAGGAAACCCAGTTCTCATTTCCCCGATAGATTGGCACAACTACTGATTATCCTACAGTGAGTTCACGATGTTGACCTGTTGGACAAATTGCTTGTGACATTTGTTTCGCAGCCATGTCCCGGCAAAAGTCTGGGTCAGTGCATCTAGTCAAAGATGTCTTCTGTAAAACATCTTTGCGGGCATTTAATTGATTGTGGCGTGTGGGGCATTTCCATAAGTCATTAGGAAATTTGCCAGTTACCGTTCGACAGAACTGGCTTCCCATTTCAGTGCGCGAAGAAACTGTTTGAAAGTCTGCATAAATCTTTCCGCCAATCTGTTGGTTGCAGGATGATAAGGTGCAGATTTCAGATGTTTAATTCCATTGGTTTTGGTGAACTGGTCAAATTCTTCTGACGCCAACTGCGGTCCATTGTCACTTACCAGAAGTTCGGGCAGACCGTTACGAGCGAATACACTTCGTAGAATGTCGGTGGTTTTTGCAGAGGTTGTCGACTGCGTGCTGATCACCTCGGGCCATTCGGAGTGTGCATCCATGATGATGAGAAACATAGTTCCTTGAAAGGGGTCGGCATAGTCAATGTTTACTTGGCCATTCCCAAGGATGTAAAGGGGCACGCTTCGACACCCTAGACACCCTTTTGCCATCTGTTCAATGTCACTGTCAATCACTGGCCACCATACATGACTTATGGCCAGATATTTCATCTTGACCACTCCTAAGTGCCCTTCGTGTAGCAAGTGCAGAACCTGCGGGCGAAGTTTAGCTGGTATTTGTACCCTGATTCCTTACATATGACATCTCTGTTGCAGGGAAAGTTCGTTCCGACGCGTATAGCAATGAGCGATTTTCTTGTCATCTACATAGGTCCAGCCATCCAAGGTTTGAGCATTTACATTTGACCGAATTGGATCATTCTGTGTCTCACGTCTTATTTGAGCACTGGACACTGGAATTGCGTCCTCTTGAGATATGTGGAAGGCTCCCACTGGATCGATGACTTCTTCGTCCTGTTGGCAAGCTTCCGAACGAACGAACGAACGAACGAACGAACGAACGAACGAACGAACGAACGAACGAACGAACGAACGAACGAACGAACGAACGAACGAACGAACGAACGAACGAACGAACGAACGAACGAACGAACGAACGAACGAACGAACGAACGAACGAACGAACGAACGAACGAACGAACGAACGAACGAACGAACGAACGAACGAACGAACGAACGAACGAACCGAACGAACGAACGAACGAACGAACGAACGAACGAACGAACGAACGAACGAACGAACGAACGAACGAACGAACGAACGAACGAACGAACGAACGAACGAACGAACGAACGAACAACGAACGAACGAACGAACGAACGAACGAACGAACGAACGAACGAACGAACGAACGAACGAACGAACGAACGAACGAACGAACGAACGAACGAACGAACGAGAACGAACGAACGAACGAACGAACGAACGAACGAACGAACGAACGAACGAACGAACGAACGAACGAACGAACGAACGAACGAACGAACGAACGAACGAACGAACGAACGAACGAACAAACAAACGAACGAACGAACGAACGAACGAACGAACGAACGAACGAACGACGAACGAACGAACGAACGAACGAACGAACGAACGAACGAACGAACGAACGAACGAACGAACGAACGAACGAACGAACGAACGAACGAACGAACGAACGAACGAACGAACGAACGAACGAACGAACGAACGAACGAACGAACGAACGAACGAACGAACGAACGAACGAACGAACGAACGAACGAACGAACGAACGAACGAACGAACGAACGAACGAACGAACGAACGAACAGAACGAACGAACGAACGAACGAACGAACGAACGAACGAACGAACGAACGAACGAACGAACGAACGAACGAACGAACGAACGAACGAACGAACGAACGAACGAACGAACGAACGAACGAACGAACGAACGAACGAACGAACGAACGAACGAACGAACGAACGAACGAACGAACGAACGAACGAACGAACGAACGAACGAACGAACGAACGAACGAACGAACGAACGAACGAACGAACGAACGAACGAACGAACGAACGAACGAACGAACGAACGAACGAACGAACGAACGAACGAACGAACGAGTGTGTTGAGTTTATTGAGTGGATTGAATCCTTGAATGAATGATTGAATGGATGAAGCTTTTGCTCGACAACAATAATGAACGAGCATGCACAATACTTGCACACTGTGGTGTGCTGCTGTTGCTGAAAGGATATGGCTGAACTCATAGACTTATACACTGCCTTTCTCGGACTCGAAAATAAAAATAGAACATAATACGTTTTTGTGACTTTGCAGTACTTACTTACCTATGCCAACTGCCGGGTGTCCAGCAAATAATGCAATGAGTATACATGGTATCCACATGTTAGCTAACCACAGATGTTCAAAATTAATCATATAACCAACCAGACTCTCACACCAGCAGATCAACAAATTGTGTCTACCTCGTCGGCGCACCAGGTTATACTTCCTCTTACAACGGGTGTTATTTATAATATTTCTTAACTGGCTCATAGCGCCGCTATGCGGTAGCAATTTAAAGAACTTTGACAATGAATGCGACCTTTTATTGTAGGAGTGACCGGCGATTTATGAGCAGTGGTGAGCCATGCTTGTCGGTTGTTATTTGCATATTGCGGCCGGTGACGCAGTAGGGATTATATCAGTTAGGGCCTTATACCGTATTGTCCCTAATACACGCGCAGTGCGCGAGTGGGAAGGCTTTGGGTGTCCGTCTATTCGGGGTTGCGGTGTTTGGCAACAAAGAGAAGTAGGTCACGCATGCCCAGGGTCGCTTAGGGCAGAAAGACGTAAACAAACAGCCGTGCTAAGCCGGGTTATGCTGAGTTACGTTGGTTAGTCGTTCGTTTTGTGGGTTTTATTAATTAGTTCTTCTTGTGGATGGACACATGTGAGTAATGGCACATTTGGCTGACCAAATAAACCATCTCGACGGTGTGTCATTAAACCGATATAGGCAGAAACTATCACTATCGGGATACGACGTCTCAGACCCGTACAGCCATGACAGAACGGAATGGGTAGATGATGCGTCAGCGTGCCCTCTGTAGATTAAGGCTGCATTGTCACATGATTTATCAACACCCCGGGTATGTTCACTGCAGAAGCCCAGAAGTCATTAAAAAGTCTCGATTTGTACGCATTGTATCACGTAGCGTAGCATCACAGAGCCCTGTTTTGTACTGAGTGCGAATGTCCCCGGGCATGACAAGTGTTAGGTCAGTCCGTGATCTTAGTCCATAATGGGTGGTTCTATGAATCAACATTTCCGATATGGATGCATGACCATGTGAAGGATTAACCGTCAATAGACATGCAGCTGTATCTTGTATTTCATCCGAAATTTCACCGGCAACCTGTGAAGTGATTTTAGTGTTGTTGTACGTGACATGGTCATACTTGCTGATTCTATAGAACACTCTGGCTGATATGTTTTAAACCATTTGTAATTTCAGTACAGTGTACATATCAAGTCACTGGCAAAGCAACAGGGGATGTTCCAAAAATGTTCAGGTAAAACCTTGATACACTCATGCTCACAAAACAAAATATTGAAGATAGGCAACAAATTCCACAAAATATTGGGACAAAGCCCCGAATTATGAAGGTTCCAATGCCTATATGTAAGTACAATGAGTGGTGGTGCAGTAGCTAGAGCTTCAGACTTGTTATGTTTGTGTTATTAAATCACAAGAGACCGACGTTACAATCTACGCACATGTATTCCCGCACTCTGGCCTCGTACGTTCAACACGGTAATCTGGCTCCAGCCTACGGAACATATATAAAATAGTAACTAGGTTCCAGCCCACGGAACCGGTACATTACATTTCCTCCCCAATTAGCTTAGTATTGCCCCTTAGATGTCTTTATGATGTACGTTTAAAGGTGGTAAACATAGTAAGTTCGAACAACACGGACTCAAATCGTCAACCATCCTCAGAAGAATAAAAGCACACATAATCCAATGCAATTAATTAGTTGCATTAATTAACTCAATCAATGAAAGTGAGTAGCACGATGCAATGTTCCACCTACGTGCATGTTCATCTCGATTATGAATTTAGTCTGAATGGCTAAACTAAGAATATGAAATTATATATATATATATATATATATATATATATATATATATATATATATATATATATATATATATATATATATATATATATATAGTCCGACAGTTACGAGTACGTTTAAGCACACGTTACAAGTCTAGCTTCTGATGTGCCTTGCGGATCCGTGAAGGGTAACGTTTTTCTTTCAGTGACGAAAACACTGAAGTGTCCGGTTCCATACGTGTTGCAGTGGTTTGCGGTGCTGCATCATGTTCCTTCTCTTCTTCTCGTCCGGGGAGACCGGATGACGGAGGTTAACCACTGGGCAACACAATCGCGGCTTTCGGCAGCGAATCCGGAGCCGAGACTGTAGAGATGGCGTCGCGAAGTTGTTCAATGTGTCTTCTCCAGATGACACCAGGTGTTGTCTCGACTTGATATGACACGGGAACAGGAAACCCAGTTCTCATTTCCCCGATAGATTGGCACAACTACTGATTATCCTACAGTGAGTTCACGATGTTGACCTGTTGGACAAATTGCTTGTGACATTTGTTTCGCAGCCATGTCCCGGCAAAAGTCTGGGTCAGTGCATCTAGTCAAAGATGTCTTCTGTAAAACATCTTTGCGGGCATTTAATTGATTGTGGCGTGTGGGGCATTTCCATAAGTCATTAGGAAATTTGCCAGTTACCGTTCGACAGAACTGGCTTCCCATTTCAGTGCGCGAAGAAACTGTTTGAAAGTCTGCATAAATCTTTCCGCCAATCTGTTGGTTGCAGGATGATAAGGTGCAGATTTCAGATGTTTAATTCCATTGGTTTTGGTGAACTGGTCAAATTCTTCTGACGCCAACTGCGGTCCATTGTCACTTACCAGAAGTTCGGGCAGACCGTTACGAGCGAATACACTTCGTAGAATGTCGATGGTCTTTGCAGAGGTTGTCGACTGCGTGCTGATCACCTCGGGCCATTCGGAGTGTGCATCCATGATGATGAGAAACATAGTTCCTTGAAAGGGGTCGGCATAGTCAATGTTTACTTGGCCATTCCCAAGGATGTAAAGGGGCACGCTTCGACACCCTAGACACCCTTTTGCCATCTGTTCAATGTCACTGTCAATCACTGGCCACCATACATGACTTATGGCCAGATATTTCATCTTGACCACTCCTAAGTGCCCTTCGTGTAGCAAGTGCAGAACCTGCGGGCGAAGTTTAGCTGGTATTTGTACCCTGATTCCTTACATATGACATCTCTGTTGCAGGGAAAGTTCGTTCCGACGCGTATAGCAATGAGCGATTTTCTTGTCATCTACATAGGTCCAGCCATCCAAGGTTTGAGCATTTACATTTGACCGAATTGGATCATTCTGTGTCTCACGTCTTATTTGAGCACTGGACACTGGAATTGCGTCCTCTTGAGATATGTGGAAGGCTCCCACTGGATCGATGACTTCTTCGTCCTGTTGGCAAGCTTCCTCCATTTGGAAGATGTGAGGATGCATCAGCGTTCGCATGTCTGGACGTATTCCGAAACTTGATTTCATAGTCCATTCCAGACAAGAACACTGCGTAGCGCTGAAGTCTAGCAGATATCATTGTTGGCACTCCCTTGCTTGGACTAAGAATGGATAGCAAAGGCTCATGGTCCGTCACTAATGTCAAGTGGCGACCATATAGGTACGAATGAAATTTCTTCACACCCCAAATCAACATAAGTGCTTCCTTGTCAATTTGGGCAACACCTGATCGGAGCTGATCATGCGCTTTGCTTCCGAGAATGCTTTCTCGCACTTGTCAATCCACCGCCATTTACCTCCCTTCTCCAACATCTGGTTTAGTGGCCACACCACTGTGGACATTTTGGGAAAAAATCGATGATAGCAATTCAGTAGGCCCAGATACGTCCTCAGCTGGGTCACATTCGTCGGTCTGGGTGCAATTACTATAACGTCAATTTTGTCAGGCATCTTGTGGAGTCCTTGTTTGTAAATTCTGTGTCCGCAGTATGTGATTGATTCCTTGAAGAACTCACATGTTGTTATTTCATGTTCTCATGTTGTAGTTGCGCAGACGTTCGAGAACTTGGTGCAAGTTCTCTAAGTGCTCTTGATAAGTTTCCCCCGTGATTATGATATCATCCAAAATCCCTTGTGTTCCTGGAACATTCTGCAGTATCTGGTCTATCGTTCGTTGCCAGATTGCAGGTGCAGAAGCGAAGCCAAACAACAGTCTGTTGTATTGATACAGACCTTTGTACGTGTTGATGGCAAGATACTTTTTTGACTCCTATTCCATTTCCAGTTGTAAGTATGCTTGGCGCAGATTGATCTTGGTGAAGATATCTTCAATCCTACTTTCAATTCTGGATTGATAATGACCTTGAAATCACCGCAAACTTTTATCAATTCATTTGCCCTGGGTACTGCGACGACTGGATTTCCCCACTCGCTCCAATCGACTTTGGTAATGATGCCTTCGTTCTCGAGTTTCTGCAATTACGCGTCGATTTTTGGTCGTGCTGAGAAGGGTACTCTTCTGGCCGTGTGAAATTTTAGAGTTGGCCCTTCCATGAAATTACGTTTTACCTAACGGCCCATAATGGCTCCATGTTCACTTTGAAATATTTCTTCAAACTCCAACTTCATTTTCCTCCAATTGTTGCTGCAATCTCCCTGTACGCTGTGTTGCAGCAAGGTGTTTGATGGACTTCCAGTCTAGATTGCTCATACTAAGCCACTGGCGCCCAAACAACGCTGGCCGTCCATTCATGACAACAAACAGTGGAAACTTTTGTTGTTGTCCGTTGTATTCAACATCGACATCCACTATGCCAAGTTGAGAGTTTTACTTCGCCAGAATAGGTATTTAAGATCACCGAGGTGTATCTTGTCTTCATCCCCGGGAAGTATTCATCAAACTGTTGTTCGTTTATCACGGACACGGCTGAACCTGTATCTAGCTCCACCCGCAATGGCGTTCCATTGACCTTTGGACCCACCCAAATGATATTTGTGTCAGGTGATCTATTCATCGAATTTATCTCCAAAGCAGCCACATTCTCATCACTGTCATACTCATATATTCTACGGTGTGTACTGGTGTACGTTGGGAACCTGTGTGTTCCCCACCAGTGCAGCTGCGCGATGAATTTCCTCCCTGGTAACGTTGTTTTTCATATACTCATCCATTTGACTGGTATGCTGGCTTAACGTGTCCTTTCTGTTGACACTGTGACACTATGCATCTCTGGACCTGCATTCATCAGAAGTATGTCCATTCCGTGCACATCTGAAGCATGGTTTTCGGTACTGTCTCCTGTTCTGCTTAGGTTGAACTTTGTGTATAGCTGCACTATCTCTGTACTGCCCAAGCTCAGCAGCATCCTTCGTAGCCGTCTCTACGACTACAGCAATGTCCACTGCACGGTCAAACGTCAGGTTTCTCTCTGACAACAACCGCTTTTGTGTTTGTTCATTCCGAAGGCCACACACTAGTCTATCTCGAAGAGAATCTCCCAAGTTGTCTCCGAAGTCACAGTATTCTGACAGCTTTCTAATTTGTGCAACATATTGCGCGACTGTTTCGCCTTCCTGCTGGTTTCTTATGGAATCGAAACCATTCTGCAATCACGAGAGGCTTAGGTGATAAATGTCAACTGCGCGAATGTCTTATTTGCAGGCTTAGCCGGTGCGCACAGATATCTCAACAAGCTGTATGTCTTACCATAGATAAGACTCGGTAAAGCTGGCACTTGTTTCGCATTAGGAACGTTACTTGCCAGAAAATACTGTTCCAAACGTTCGTAGTACGACGACCACGACTCTACTGAGCTTACGAAAGTTTCAATAATTATTTTCCAATTGGGGCAGCAATTTCAGGGCGTACGGGAACGTTTTCACCGCGAATTCCAAGCACGTCAAATTTCGACATAAGTTAATGCACACTTGACACTGTTCATCAGACTGACCTGTGCAAGTGGATTGACGAGTCCTCCCAATCCCATCATCGTCGCCATTTGTTATGTTTGTGTTATCATATCACAAGTGAACGACGTTACAAACTACACACATGTATTCCCGCACTCTGGCCTCGCACGTACAACACGGTAATCTGGTTCCAACCTACGGAACATACATAAAATAGTAACTCGGTTCCAGCCAACGGAACCGGTACATTACAAACTCTTGACTAAGAGTACTCGGGTTCGAATCTTGTGCTGCCGTGTCAAACCTTGGAACAATTTGCTGCACTCTACATTGCTTCAGTTTACTCAGCTGTATGAATTAATAAATGGCTATAGACATTGGTGGTTGTGTATGAATAGTTTCCGTGCATAAACTGCAGCATGGCTAGATGCTTTCCAGAGAGGCCGAGGTGGCGTTCGATTGAACAGGTGTGCCAGTGAGTAAAGCGTAAACCGCTTTGAATAATCCTGAGGATTGGATACTGCACTTTGCAAGAATTTACCTTTTACACAATAGTGTTAAATTATATTATAATGTACATGTGCTTAATATATATATACATATATATATATATATATATATATATATATATATATATATATATATATAGAGAGAGAGAGAGAGAGAGAGAGAGAGAGAGAGAGAAGAGAGAGAGAGAGAGAGAGAGAGAGAGAGAGAGAGAGAGAGAGAGAGAGAGAGAGAGAGAGAGAGAGAGAGAGAGAGAGAGAGAGAGAGAGAGAGATATTGTATAATGACTTGTCTCATTACTAATATTGCTTGCATTTATACACGTGTACCCGGAATACTTAATTTACTTTACTTCTTGGTCATTCAATATGCTTGGGTATTTATGTTGATTTCCTGTATGACTAATGTATTTGAAAACAACTGTTATATAATAATTATAATAAAATATATATCACGACATGTACACATGTGTTAATGAATAATTTCTACACGAAATATCCTATAGAACATATCCTATAGTTTTCTATATAATATTTTCTATAGTTTTCTAAAGAATATAGTGTTTTTAAGAATAGTGTTGTTTTTTAATTCTATAGGAAATATTCTGTCAGATATATCCTGAAGGATATATTTTTCTATAGGATTTTATTATAGAATATTCTACTGAGTTAAAAACTAATCGCAAAATACAATAGAATTCTATAGAAAACAATACGCAAAATATTTATAGAATAGTCTATAGAAAATATATGTTTGCCAAGTGAATATTTATCTGAGTAATTAAAGCCTACCAAGTTACATTATTAAACCACTATTACGACTGCATTATCATAGCAACACAATAAGCTGAAACCAATATGTGGGTGTTGTGTGGTGTAAATATACATAATAAGAACAAGTTACAAATATGTGCAGAAACGATCGCTACAAATCCTGGTGTGTTCTTTGAGTATCCAATGCATACGATGGATAGCTACCTACTCAACTCAAACAACTTCACACAGTGATCCCTCATCCACCACAGCAAAGATAAGGGAAGTATCCACACTGACATGCCATCTTCATTTATTGATAAATTTGAAGAATTAAAAAACAAAAAATTCATGAGCACGGCCACCGTGTGTGAACTTGTCGGCAACGGCATGCGGCCCTATTTATGTGTGAGCGCCTGCTGCAAGTGGCGACGGTTCTGCCCTACCAATAAATCGCCACGTGCGTTTGATGTATTCATGACGTCAAAGCGCAACCCCGAATTAATTTCTTAGAAGTGGGCCGAATGTGGTCACCCGCTAAATCGGCTTCTAAACAGAGTAGGTAACTAATCCGCAATGTGGCACCACTGAAACACGCATAATAGAAAACTAATCCGCTGCGTGGCGCCACACAATATCGATGTTTGTGGTCATGACTAGAACTGTATAGAACCATGAGTCAATAAAAGGCGCAATTATTCAAAATTTCAAAATTTTCGATTTATTCAAAGACGCAACACTTTTTCGTGTTATCGAAGTTGGTTGACACGCAAATTGACATCACAGTGAAACTCCGTCAGCAGGACATTGACGCGGCTGTTGAGTGCTTTGAACGGTGTGTAACACAAATCACGATATGGATGAAAGCAAACTCACTGAAGTTGAACGACAAAAAAACAGAATAGTATTCGGTTCAGCTCCACAGCTAAAGAAAATCAAGCTGCAAGCGTTGCGTCTTGTTGACTGTTTGGTCAGGTGACTCACAGTGTGAGTGTTATTATGATTATGTTTCCACATTGTTGCTCAAAAACTTTACGCGTATAGCTGGCGTATAATTTAACGTAAACAAATCCGCCATTTGTTTGATTTGCGCATATGACAGCCTCTCTGATAGTACCATAACATAGCAAATAAAAGCCCTCTTTGTGGTAGGCATTTACATTTACCGTATTTACTTACGAAAGTCTCACCAGAATCGGTTCGGTTGCACTATACACATTTATTATTATTGAATTACGTTAAACTGGGCGCCATCGTAGCTAATAGTTAAAGCTTCTAATCCGTTGCATTTAAAATGCAGAATGGCAATAATCATTGTACAATCGTTGTTAGGAGAGACGGTTTATCTCAAATTTGGATGTTGCCTGGTATATGCTATGGCACCAAAATGGACGGCCCGCAGCCATAACTTCCCAGATATTGATGTCAATTTGGTATTTCTTCGTGTAATGTTTAGCAGTGTCTTTTCTCTAGCCATCACTTGTTCTCGTACCACGTGTTAGTTGTGCAAAAAGTACTTGTCGGGGGAGACGGTTGTCCGACATTTTGATACAGTGGCCAGCCCAGCAGAGTTGATTCTGCATTACCAAGCCTTAATATTAGTTGCGTTGGCCTCCATGAAGATACTGGCATTGGTGCGGCGACCTTTCCATCGGATACAAAGTATCTTTCTGAGTCAATGGTGGAATTTATCCAAGGTCTTCAGATAACATCTTTCCTGAGGTTACTGCGCTACAATTGTGAGAAAGAAATTAAGAAAGAAAGAAAGACAGACATAAAATGTATCTTGATGACCTAATGTATCAGCGATTGTTCTATTTAAAAAAACACGGTTCCCCTGGTTTCCTGTCAGTCCAAAATCACACCGGAAAACTAAACCATAGACGGTTATACTTTTATTGTGTTTTGTATGATTATACAATTCCAAAATATAAACTCTACCTATATCAACCACGTACCACAAATATTACTACTGAGAATGTCCCAATGAATGTTGTATAACAATTTGCATATTATTTAGGTTGCACATGTCTGAAACATTGTGATTCGGGATAACATTTCTGTGTACGTCTTACATTTGTTTAGTAGGCTAAAAAAGCATCCCTAGAATGAACCTATGTGTGGCACAAAAATATTAATACATCATGTGCTGAAGTACGGTGGACAAGATACAATTATTATATGTTGTGGGTCATGCATTGTTACTCCCACAATACACCATAGGGTTAATATAGTTCAACACGCACTGCCTACGACAAACCACATATATCAAACGGCACGAAATGGAGTAAAATGCTGCAGTACTGTACAAAATGAGAAACATGCCGTATCTAGTTCCACATCCATGGCGCACACCTTCGCTGGGTCGGTGGTCCGCATAACCAACAGGCAGTTGAACACCGACGTTGGTGCCAAATGAAGACCGAAGCCGACGGGGGCAAGACAAGCATTATAAAGACGGAAGAGAACGCTGAAGTCTCGTTTCGCCTCATACGACGCCATCTACACTCGTATCATGTTTGGCGTGTGCTATCGCTACACCAATATATATCTCCCCTTCATTCGGAACATAGGGATAACAGACGTCGCCATATTCGTTTGCAAGAATGTTTGCGTATGGTTTATCATCGGTTTGTTAGAAGGCGCCGCTGAAGCTGACTTCGGCTACTCGCCAGGTGGTTATCCCTGCTTTCGAGATATGGAAAAGATAGCGGGTCCAGCGATAATAAAAGCAATAATAATAATTGTTATTTAAGTTGGAGAGATACAGACAAAATAATATAGTAGATATATTGTATAGAAACAAATTATATTCCTAGGAAGCCTACAGTCTTGTTGCGGAACCACATAAAAGAAATGTAATGTTGAACAATAATTGCTAATTAAGAAAACACAATAATATGATTTGCGTAAATACAATCAGTACTAGTAAACGCTTAAATATATAACTTCTAAATAGTGTTACTATTCAACTAATTAACTACGTTTGTCTAAATCCATGTAAATATAGTCTGGGCAACAGACAATTCAAACATCTACCTATTTTATTTAGTTACGATAAAACTAGTGATATTATCGAAACTGGTTAAGTTTTATTGATAAAAAGACAACAACTAATGATTATGTTTCTATCTAAATGGAAATGCTGACACTGACTGTTTAATTTCAGCTGTCAGAAAAGTTCACGATTTAATAGAGAATTTAGTTATGTTAATTCAAATCAGAAAAACAACATGGTCTGTGTGCGTTCTGGTGTTATATTTATATATGTTTGTTAAAACATTTAACATACGTTTTTTAATCATACCGTTATTAAATATGTTCATATTCACACCGACGCTATTTGGGCATATGAAATTTATTTTTAATTAGATGGTTTTCGTGAATACGTTATATGTGTGGGCATTGTAATCACATATGGCCATTTCTCTAACTGCTTTCTTTCTTTTAGAAAATATTAACAATACCTATTATTGATATGTTATTTATGCAGATTAGGGCACAGTACTAGTGGGAAGAATTAATGTACAATACACAGTTGTGTCATTTATAGTTGTGCACACATTCCATTAGTATTTGTTAAAGCATGCCTACGAAACTAAGAGGTATGACATTTTCCAGACAATTAAGCAAATATGTTCCACTAGATAAATTTCTAGGAACGTGGTGAACTTGAGATTTGTATCAACATACAAACCAACATCACTGCAAGATTTTCAAAATATTCGTTTTGAAATAAAATATAATTATCTGCTGTATAAATGGTAGTGATTTCGTTTATCTTAAGAAGTGTTTAAGTAGGGTCTATGATACAAAATGTTTGATCTCAAGTTTGTAAATATTGCGCCATATCATAAAAGTTTATTTGATAAGGTTCTGCAATTTAGGGCCAGGGCATATAGACAATTTGTAAATTTAAAATGTTGAACTAATTATTTTGAAGTCGACATCTAAAACATAATTATGTTCATTTCATGCTTTTATATTTTTGAAATGTGCCTTTTGAAAATAATAATTTGCAATTTCGAATTAAATTAAATTTAGAGTCAATAATACTCGATGAACCAGTGGAAGAACTCAACACCGCTATAGTAAACTAATCACATTCACGGTGACGTGTCTGGTTGTTTTTGCTTTGGAAATAATTTCAATTCGGCGCTTTGTAAGGTTTTTCGTTGTACCCTTTTCCAGAGGTTTGCCACGAAAACACGTCGATGCACTGTACAGCTTCCGAAAGACGGCGATAAAGATCAATGTCGTTACGTTCGACAGTAGCATTAGATGTTTTGACAAACACACTAATGACAGTTCGTTCTGTGTCGATGTTGTCCGCCATATGTACCACGCACCAACAGACACTTGTCATCCGAGTTGCTGCTGGCAGGTGATTCGTCGTTGTCTTTCTGTCGACCTCAGGCAAAGTTGACTGCTCCACCGCATCTCCACAATACTTAAAAGTGTGCGGCGACACACTGATCGAGAAAACTGAGACGTTAATAATTATCAGTTGCTGATCTCCACCCAAAGTCCTCCTAAATTTGATCCTAAAACAGAGAAAACACAATTTGTGCCAACAATAACTAATCTAGTTTCTGGCCGTGCACTGCCAGCGAGATAAGGCGGCCGACTTTGTTCCGATGGTGGTAGACATGGGATGCAATTGACCTTAGGCATGCGGTATGCCAGTTGACTTAACATTGATAGACCAACTAGGCTAAGGTAGAGTTATTTTGTAATCTGACTATTGGCATAAATTCGCTGATAACGTAATTTGAATGTTTTGGATTTGTGTATTTTGGTAGTGTCTGTAGACTTATGGGAAATTAGTACGTATGTTTTTCTCCAGATGGGACAACGATCACACTAATCCATTCGTGGTGGCTGAGTCGCTAGTTTCGCCATCTCATTTCATAGTAGGATTCCTGTTTCCTAATCGCAGAGCAACACGCGCGCGCGCGCACAAACACACATACACATACACATACACATACACACACACACACACACACACACACACACACACACACACACACACACACACACACACACACACATGCGCGCACATCGGTCGTTTTCACTGTCGTCCACTTTGTCCCCTTTCTTTTGTGAAACGTCCATTTGTGACGTGCTCAACTGTTTGCATGTTTCGCCTTGTTCGTTTGTGCTAATGTTTCTACCTGTTTTACCGATGAATGTGTGGTTGCAGGTCCTACATAAATGTCGTGTCTACTCTCTTCCATTTTGTCTTTAAATATATATATATATATATATATATATATATATATATATATATATATATATACTAATATCTTTCTAAGATTAAGATTATCTGCCAGTACAGTCATTAATCCTTCTCCTAAGCTGCTCCTCGCCTATGTAACCATCTTACGCACGATATGCGTAAATGTGATTATTCACACCACTTTAAGACTTTAGAATTAAAAGGCTACGCAGAGTGCGTAGCCTTTTAATTCTAGACTTTGACTTTAGTGTTATTTGTTGTCGCTCTATTTGAGTTTTTATGTTTTTGCAAATTATTTATTTATTCATTCTATTTATTTATTTACATACACAGCTTTATTTTATGCTGTTTTTTATTGTCCTAAATTTATGTTGTTTTTGTTATAAGTATATTTGTTAATAATAATTTGTTTTACAGATGATGACACGTTTTTATTATCTTAAATTTATTAGTGGCATATTGTTCTTTTTGTAAAAGAGCCCTCGAACTGGGTATACGCGCTATATAAATGTTTTTATTATTATTAGAATTGTGAAGTCTGCCAGCTGATACAAACAGTATCAACGCGTCTTTATTAAGCGCTGTACCACTTACGTAACGTCTCTGACATATAGAACAATAATCATGCCTTTTGACTTGTTTCTTTTCTTGTCCTCCTTTTCCGTACTATTGACCTAATGTATATATTGTGATTTATCCGGTTTCTATATCTTCAAACTTTGGTACCAGCATTGTTGTAGCGCCTTTATGATGTGACCTACCACACTTTCTCCAACTTCTATTTCTAGCACACTGATGTTGTAGCTGTACATTACAGCTTAGATGACATGTTTTAGTGCAGTGGGTGACACTGACATTCAAATATTGGAATGAATTAGTGTCAATAAACAAAGTGTTTGAACGTTTCACGCTTCTATACCATCAACGAATTGAGGAATGACAGAGACCACCTACATACGTATTTGTTGGTGAACACTATCTGTTTGGACTGGGGTCTTGATATGATTTCCTATATGCTATCCGGAGTTTCGTGGTGGCAGCCACTTCACTCTGCCATATAGTTTCGGTTGACACCTTATTATTACCTGTTGTTCCAGGCATTCTATAACTACATTATTTAGGAGTTATGATATGATACTTGCTCGTTGTACCACCTTGTGAGACGAAGGCACACCGAATTCCCAAACAATGAATTTCCAATGAACAGTGCCCTTGACGTATAAAAACGAAACGTTGATTTAAGTGTCAATATTATTGCTAAAATGTATCAACTGTTATAATTACATACTGATGAACGGATTTCATCAATATAACAACATATTATGGTATCAGTTACAACAATTGCTATCATATTGCTATGCAAATGCTTGACATTACAACAATATGTGTGATTTCAACCACAATAGTAATAGGATTTCAACTCGCTAATCACATGTACACTCTAGAGATATATTCTTTAAAAAATGAATACGGTATCATAAGATAACTAGTCGGGTCTTGTACCTACATTAACGTAAGCATGCCTCGAGAGTACGGTGGAATCAATCTCTTCATTAGGCTGCTCCGCTGGCGTTGTTGTTGCATCAATAGATGTGTAGGTTCCTTAAACAAACCGCCATTACATCTACAGCTTCTAGTACTACTACTACTACTACTACTACTACTACTACTACTACTACTACTACTACTACTACTACTACTACTACTACTACTACTACTACTACTACTACTACTACTACTACTACTACTACTACTACTACTACTACTATTACTGCTACTACTACTGCTACTACTACTGCTCCTACTTCTACTACTACTACTACTACTACTACTACTAGTAGTAGTAATAGTAGTAGTAGTAGTAGTAGTAGTAGTAGTAGTACTTCTGCTACTAATACTACTATTTCTACTAATACTAGTACTATTACGTTTTAATGACAGCTGACTTGTGTAGTAGTTTTGATCATTCTATCACTAACAAAGAACATGTTTCAAAGAGATGGTGCAGCTACAATTAAGGCCATATTTCTACTGTTAGAATTGACACCAGGAATACGAACTGGATAGATTTTCTTTTAGGAGTAAGGAGTGTATGTGAATATGTTGATAGATTTGTTGCGTTCCTGCTATGTAAAAGATTCCAATCTACCGGAGCTGAATCAAACACGATTTGTGAAAACAGCGAAAGTACGTTCCCTTTGTATTCTAAATCTCCATAGTTTCTGAATAAACACAATTATAATTAAGGAATACGACAGTATCCTAATAATTATACTATGCCATCTACTAATACTACAATAGATTATTACTCTATAGAACGATATATCTTATTAGGCAAACCTTCACTTGGAAAATTTTGCACTGCGCGATCTCCGGCAAGACGTTGATAGTTTTCGTTGCTGTCGCTGGCATCAGCTGGCGTGGCGTTCTGGTACACGTGTGTGACGGATTCTCCTGGTCTGTCGTCACTGTGAAAAAATCACACCATTAACTGACACGTATTGGTCTTAAATTTAATTTTTTATGTAAAGATAATATAATTTATTTAAAATTATGTCAGATCAAATTACAATTTTTCATGGTGCTTTACGGCATGTGGCAACCACACAAGGGCAACAACAATGCTAAATACAACAGTGGAAACTACCGGACACACTGTACTAAGCATGTATTACTATTTATCCATTTTATCCTAAATAGTTAGGTTGACATACTATCATGTAATTTGTTACTGGGTTCCACATCAAAGACACTTATAGGATAGCCTGGTCAATATACCAACTAGCTTTGAATACCCAGACTTAAATTCCTAATAAAAGAGTGCCGATGCCGTTAAAACGGTACGTTAACTTAACTTTTAATGGTATCGTAGGAATCTAAAAAAATGTTTCTCTCCCGAATTGATGCCCATAGTTTACAAATCTAACATATACATACTGCCGTGCAAACGCCTGAGACACCATAGCACTTATGCGTAATTTCAATCAAAGTAGTAATAATATAATACGCAGGGCTTGAATTGTTTGAGAATGGCTAGTCACATAAGTCCATATACACGTGTATCGCACATATGCCATAATAAATCATTAGTGGGGTCATATGCCTAGACATTAATGTCAGTGTACCTCGTCTGTAAGTTGGAGGCGATCTCTTCGTAAGGCTGCACAGATGGCGTTGTTGGTGCATCAATTGACGCGTAGACTCCTTAACAAAAACAACAAATAGCTGCATCATGACATGGATTACATGACATGGATTACCAGCTTGGCACTCTCAAGTTTTGTCAATCGTAATTACCAACTGCAAATTGCCTGACTTAAAATGAATTACTAGCGTTGTTAGGCGACCAAATAACTACTAATTCAAAACCTACTAAGTACAATCGCTCCCTGATTGAAAATCTTAATCGATCTAGTGGTTAACTATACACTGACTTAGTGACATCTGTGGCTAGCCATTCCATCTATAAATGATGCTCGCAATGCAATATTACTTCTACAGCTTCTAGTACTACTACTACTACTACTACTACTACTACTACTACTACTACTACTACTACTACTACTACTACTACTACTACTACTACTACTACTACTACTACTACTACTACTACTACTACTACTACTACTACTACTACTACTACTACTACTACTACTATTACTGCTACTACTACTGCTACTACTACTGCTCCTACTTCTACTACTACTACTACTACTAGCTAGTAGTAGTAGTAGTAGTAGTAGTAGTAGTAGTAGTAGTAGTAGTACTTCTGCTACTAATACTACTATTTCTACTAATACTAGTACTATTACGTTTTAATGACAGCTGACTTGTGTAGTAGTTTTGATCATTCTATCACTAACAAAGAACATGTTTCAAAGAGATGGTGCAGCTACAATTAAGGCCATATTTCTACTGTTAGAATTGACACCAGGAATACGAACTGGATAGATTTTCTTTTAGGAGTAAGGAGTGTATGTGAATATGTTGATAGATTTGTTGCGTTCCTGCTATGTAAAAGATTCCAATCTACCGGAGCTGAATCAAACACGATTTGTGAAAACAGCGAAAGTACGTTCCCTTTGTTTTCTAAATCTCCATAGTTTCTGAATAAACACAATTATAATTAAGGAATACGACTGTATCCTAATAATTATACTATGCCATCTACTAAAACTACAATAGATTATTATTCTATAGTACGATATATCTGATTAGGCAAACCTTCACTTGGAACATTTTGCACCGCGCGATCTCCGGCAAGACGTTGATAGTTTTCGTTGCTGTCGCTGGCATCAGCTGGCGTGGCGTTCTGGTACACGTGTCTAACGGATTCTCCTGGTCTGTCGTCACTGTGAAAAGAATCACACTATTAACTGACACGTATTGGTCTTAAATTATAATTGTTATGTAAAGATAATATAATTTGTTTACAATTATGTCAGATCAAATTACATTTTTTCAAGGTGGCAACCACACAAAGGCAACAATAATGCTAAATACAACATTGGAAACTAGCGGAAGTAACAAAATACAAATGTATCTAGTATAAAGAATATACACTGTAATAAGCATGTATTTATATTTATCCATTTTATCCTAAGTAGTTAGGTTGACATACTATCATGTAACTTGTTACTGGGTTCCACATCAAAGACACGTATGGAATCTAAAAAATAATAATTTATCTCCCGAATTGATTACCATAGTTTATAAATCTAACATATACATACTGTCGTGCAAACGCCTGAAATACATCATAGCATTTATGCGTAATTTTAATCACAAAGTAGTAATAATATAATACGCAGGGCTTAAATTGTTTGAGACTGGCTAATCACATAAGTCCATATACACCTGTATCGCACATATGCCATAATAAATCATTAGTGGGGTCATATGCCTAGACATTAATGTAAGTGTACCTCGTCTGTAAGTTGGAGGCGATCTCTTCGTAAGGCTGCACCGATGGCGTTGTTGGTGCGTCAATTGTCGCGTAGGTTCCTTAACAAAAACAACAAATAACTGCATTATGACATGGATTACCAGCTTGGCTCTCTCACGTTTTGCAGATCGTAATTACCAACTGCAAATGGCCTGACTTAAAATGAATTACTAGCGTTGTTCGGCGACCAAATAACTACTAATTCAAAACCTACTAACTACAGTCGCTCCCTGATTGAAAATGTTAATCGACATTGTGACATATGTGGCTAGCCATTCCATCCATAAATTATGCTCGCAATGCAATTTTTTTTTTTTTTTTTTTTTTTTTTTTTTTTTTTTTTTTGCTATACTCTCTGCTACTCTACTACTAGTAGTAGTATAGTAGTAGTAGTAGTAGTAGTAGTAGTAGTAGTACTTCTGCTACTAATACTACTATTTCTACTAATACTAGTACTATTACGTTTTAATGACAGCTGACTTGTGTAGTAGTTTTGATCATTCTATCACTAACAAAGAACATGTTTCAAAGAGATGGTGCAGCTACAATTAAGGCCATATTTCTACTGTTAGAATTGACACCAGGAATACGAACTGGATAGATTTTCTTTTAGGAGTAAGGAGTGTATGTGAATATGTTGATAGATTTGTTGCGTTCCTGCTATGTAAAAGATTCCAATCTACCGGAGCTGAATCAAACACGATTTGTGAAAACAGCGAAAGTACGTTCCCTTTGTTTTCTAAATCTCCATAGTTTCTGAATAAACACAATTATAATTAAGGAATACGACTGTATCCTAATAATTATACTATGCCATCTACTAAACTACAATAGATTATTATTCTATAGACGATATATCTTATTAGGCAAACCTTCACTTGGAAATTTTGCACTGCGCGATCTCCGGCAAGACGTTGATAGTTTTCGTTGCTGTCGCTGGCATCAGCTGGCGTGGCGTTCTGGTACACGTGTTACGGATTCTCCTGGTCTGTCGTCACTGTGAAAAAATCACACATTAACTGACACGTATTGGTCTTAAATTTAATTTTTATGTAAAGATAATATAATTTTTTAAATTATGTCAGATCAAATTACATTTTTTCAAGGTGGCAACCACACAAGGGCAACAAAATGCTAAATACAACATTGGAAACTACGGAAGTACAAAATACAATTATCATTTTACAAATATAGTTGAATAACATGTATTTTATTTATCCATTTATCCTAATATTAGGTTAAACCAACTAATCCTATAAAATTGTTAAAACGGGTTCACTAAAATACGTAGGAATCTAAAAAAATATTTTCTCCCGAATTGATCCCATAGTTTAAAATCTAACATATACATACTGCGTGCAAACGCCTGAAACCATAGCATTTATGCGTAATTTTAATCAAAGTAGTAATAATATAATACGCAGGGCTTAATTGTTTGAGATGGCTATCACATAAGTCCATATACACTGTATCGCACATATGCCATAATAAATCATTAGTGGGGTCATATGCCTAGACATTAATGTAAGTGTACCTCGTCTGTAAGTTGGAGGCGATCTCTTCGTAAGGCTGCACCGATGGCGTTGTTGGTGCTCAATTGCGCGTAGTCCTTAACAAAAAC
>JAODUO010000829.1:282500-294247 GCA_025642075.2 Ridgeia piscesae | reverse complement strand
AGAGGTGGTGAGAGGGAGAGAGGGAGAGGGGAAGAAAGAGGGAGAGAGGATGAGAGGGAGAGATGGAGAGAGGGAGACATGGAGAGAGGGAGAGAGGGAGAGAGGGAGAGAGAGAGGGAGAGAGGGAGAGAGGAGAGAGGGAGAGGAGAGAGAGGGAGAGACGGAGAGACGGAGAGGGGGAGAGAGGGAGAGAGGGAGAGACGGAGAGACGGAGAGGGGGAGAGAGGGATAGAGGAAGAGAGGTAGAGAGGGAGAGAGGGAGAGAGGGAGAGAGGGAGAGAGGGAGAGAGGGCGTGAGGGCGAGAGGGCGAGATGGAAAGACTGTGTGACTGAGTGACTGAGTGAGTGCTGGCGGGCGAGCGAACGAATGATCTAACGAACGAATTAACGAATTAACAAATTAACGGATGAACGGATGAATAAATGAATGGATTACGTAATGAATGAATGAATGAATGAATGAATGAAGGAATGAATGAATGAATGAATGAATGAATGAATGAATGAATGAATGAATGAATGAATGAATGAATTAATGAATTAATGAATTAATGAATTAATGAATTAATATATGAAAGAATAAATTAATGAATGGAGGAAGCTTGGAATAAACAAATTCACAACAACCCCGTAATACATAATGCGGTTTGCCGCTGCACCGCTTCTCCAACGAAAACAAGACCAATAAGATATGTTTAATAGTTCAGAAGTTGCAAGTTGGGTCTATTGATTTGCTATATTGCTCTAAATATAACTGTCCTGCTACTGGACCAGCGCAATAAACAACACAGAACAGTGTCAGTATTAAGACCGCACGTAGTGCTAACACAATATGAAGCGAACTAATTAGTATCCGACGAGACTGTTGCAGTTCACTGCTAAGCAACATTCTCAAAACAGAAAATGTGTGAATTTTCGCATCCGGACACCTTTTGTAGTCACAGCCCTGTCCCGTAGTGAGGTTGGAAGACACAGCAATCCATATTATAACGTGTGGTCAGTCAGGCGGAACCAATCAACTTCAAAGCAAATGTGTTAGTTACAAATTCAATTTGTTTTGACATTTTTATTCTATCGACCGCGGATTATTTTAACTATGAACATTGTTTTGACCTTACTCCCTTGGCGCTGTTTCGCAGGTAATATTTCACCAACTGTTTGTTTTAGTGTTAAGAGCATTATATCAAATAATGTGGAACTGACAAACTAGGTATGAACCTTTGTATTGTATTGTATTGTATTGTATTGTATTGTATAGTATAGTATAGTATAGTATAGTATAGTATAGTATAGTATAGTATAGTATATTATATTGTATTGTATTGTATTGTATTGTATTATTTAATTTATTGTATTATATTATATTATATTATATTATATACATATACATATACATATACATATACATATACATATACATATACATATACATATACATATACATATACATATACATATATATTATACATATACATATACATACATATACGTATACGTATACATATACATATACATATAGCATATACATATACATATACATATACATATACATATACATATACATATACATATACATATACATATATATATATATATATATATATATATATATATATATATATATATATATATATATATATATGATTTTTACACTGTCTCCATGTGTGACTTCTATCAAGATAATGTAACTTATAAATAAAACTTGAACTTTCGACGCTGCGCGGTGCTGCGTGTCTACTCAAGTAGGTCTCCTTGATACTGGTGGACTTGTTTCCTTTCTACTTTCAATCTCACCGCTATGTCGTTGGCCTGGTTTATCGCTGGAAGGTTTATGTGGCATATCGTCCGTATGCTGATTGATAAACAATTAACAGTGTATGAAATGTATAATAAACTTAAATGTGCTGCATGGCTATAACTGTAGCCCACGAGGTATTTCTTCGTCTCGAACACTTTTTCAAATGGGAATCAACTTATATCAGATGTTTTACGAGTGAGATCAAGGCACGGCTGTCCGGCATTTTTTTTTTAAATCTATCTGTCATATCTGTACCAGACGATTGTCTCATTCGTCGTTAATGACATGGTCGTTTCTGTGGTTTCGCAGGTGTGTCCCTGTCATTTGTCTGTTCACCTCACGGGTGGCCGTATTCTAGTTGTGCGGTTGATATTTCATTCCCAGATATGTCGTAGTTATTGAGTGATGAGTGGGGTGTGTGTGTCATAATGGCATGATGCTTCTCTGAGCGCGAACAACAGCTGATTGCGTCAGGTGGGGAAAGCGACATAATAACTTTCAAGGAAAGACATCATTATCTTGCCATCACACGCTGGGCATTTCTGACCCAAGGCGGTTGTCAATTAATACACATTTAAATGTATATAAATCGGTGGTGGCGTAGGTTGTGTAGAATGCGTAGATGCTGTGTAATATGCGAGTGAGAATACCAAGTAGTCTTCAGTACCTGGGTGGAACTTCTGTGATAAATGAACGTGTTGCATGATGTAGAGTTATTACCATTGTGTTACATGTTTGGACGAGTGCCACAGGGAACAACTGATAAAAAAATTTAAGCAAGATTCTCACGGGAGTTGCAGACAATTTTGTAACATTATTTTAGTATCGGGCTTTATTATTAATTTACTAATCTATTTTATTACTCAGTTATTATTTTATTTTATCTATTAATTTATTGCTGATACGTTTTGGTTACATATTTGGACTTTAGAAGCGTTATTAATGAATCCATTTATTTGTTATTATTATAATTAACATTTTGTCTTTACACTGCAGGCGAAATTTATTACGTATATTTTATATAATTGTATTTATATTTTACCAATGTTGTATTTTAGGCGCCTCTGAGGGGAAGTATATTATCAATATATGGCGCTTTATAAAAACAATAATTTGTTATTATTATTATTAAATTAGGCACACTACGTAACGCATCTTCTTTCACGTTGTACAATAAGTGTTTTTCTCATAACGTCAGTCGAGTAGCATTAGATGGCGACGCGGTAGTTACAGAGTCTTAAATCACATCATACAACTCACTATTGAACGTATATTAAATTTGACAAATCGGACGTAATGTATTCAGTGGCAGTCCTGTTCAATCAGGTTAAACTGTCTAAACAGTTTAATATATTTAATCATCAGAGAGCATGTACACTCTGGTGCGTGACTAAACGAATTTCCAGTGAACCACATGTACGACATTATCTCTCCTGTGGCGTATATTGCCGCCACCCAGAACTGTTTGCACCGCTAACTGTAGAAAAGGGGCGTATGACAACCAGCCAACAAATTAGCAGGCCTTTGTCGTACAGTATACTTAGAAAGCCTTTACCGTGTGCACCAACCGTGACCGCCCCTAGCTCTACTGGTGTCGTCACGCTACTGTCATTTGTCACTGACGGCATGGCGTTGTTCGAATGACGCACTGTAGCTATTCTCCAACTACAAGTGGTCGTTAATAATGTAAATAAATAATACAAGTAATATTTCCACAGTTACATCACCTGTCCTCCTCCCGCCCAATATATGAAATGGTAAATGGGATGTCAGGCAGATATAGACTAACCAAAATCGCTTCATTCTGCGCACTTGATCACCACATGGAGACTACATGAAGGATAGGACATGCGGCTAACGACATGACACGGACACGGACGCGGACGCGGACGCGGACGCGGACGCGGACGCGGACGCGGACGCGGACGCGGACGCGGACACGGACACGGACACGGACACGGACACGGACACGGACACGGACACGGACACGGACACGGACACGGACACGGACACGGACACGGACACGGACACGGACACGGACACGGCACCGGACACGGACACGGACACGGACACGGACACGGACACGGACACGGACACGGACACGGACACGGACACGGCACGACACGGACACGGACACGACACCGACACGACACCGACACCGACACCGACACCGACACCGACACCGACACCGACACCGACACCGACACTCGACACGGACCCGCCGGACACGGACACGGACATCTGCTGTCTTATCTTCTCTTCTCTCTCTCTTCTCTCTCTTCTCTTCTCTCTCTCTTCTCTCTCTCTCTCTCTCTCTATCTCTCTCTCTCTCTCTCTCTCTCCTCTCTCTCTCTCTCTCTCTCTCTCTCTCTCTCTCTCTCTCTCTCTCTCTTCTCTCTCTCTCTCTTCTCTTCTCTCTCTCTCTCTTCTTCTCTCTCTCTCTCTCTCTCTCTCTCTCTCTCTCTCTCTCTCTCTCTCTCTCTCTCTCTCTTTATCTCTATCCTTCACCTCGCACTTTTCAATGCGGTCCATTCGCTCATTGTGTAGTGATATTTTTATGTCATCGGACGTAGAATCCGATACAAGTTTGTGTCTGCTCTTTCATATAATTTGATATCTTAGATGCCATAGAGACAGTAAGGAGAGAAACACCAGACGGAATATAACAGTGACTACATGGTTGTACTGTTTAACTAAGGTAAATGCCAGATCAGTAAACGCTATATCTTTAATTTTAAAAAAGTATCCTAGAAATTAATTGTTGCTCTCTTCTGTGTCGTTGGAGTCCAGATTACAGCCGACATCGACAAAGTTTTAGTTTAGATGTTTTGCATTTATTGCAGCGTGGCTGAATGCTTGCCATAAAAGTCTAGTTCTATTGTGTGCGTATGGGTGTGCCTCCCTATGCTATTCATTGTTTGTTTGTTGGCTTGTTCGTATATTCTTTCATGTGCTCTTTTCTTTACTCATTATTTCCTGTTCGCAGACTACCAGCTTATTAGCTTACACACAAGTGAGTTTCGTATAAATGTGCATATGTGTATACGCATTTACCAGCGCCCACCATGTTAGTTAGTATGTTGGTGTGTTGCATGCGCCTGCTTACAAGACAACAGAAACATTTATCTTGATTATGATACATCGTAGTCAGCCGTGTGTGACGGATGGAGGGCAGCGATGTGTGACGGCGTTCAGGCTGAGAGTGTCATTCTGGGTGGGTCGAATGAACGTCACAAGAGGGAGGGTGCCGATCATGCGTCGTCGGTGAAGGCTTCAGTAACGACAGCAACGTTCTTTGGTCAAGAAATCCCATGTCTTCTGAGATAATTTATTTCAACCTCTGCACCGACGCAAGCAATCTTATGAACTTCCAACGTCATACCCATAAGTTATCTTTACCTCCCGTGCTGTTAAATAGCTATATATATATCCAGCAGTTATGTAAATATCGCCATGATGAGGAGCAGGGAGAGAAAGTCTCACAACCACACCACAGCCTCGTAAGAACGCCAGAAGGTACCGAGTAGCTGCAATCGCACGTTTAAAACATTCTGTTCAGTGCCTGGGTGATAGATATGCAGCTTTTATTCGTTATGTAGTTATATCTTATCTGGTAATTTTTTTAAGGGAACCTGCAGCGGAATGATAGGAGAGACAATTGTGTACGGGTGCTTTAATAATGACTCGACGCCTATTAACGGATATGTTCGACAATATAATATTCTGAATAACATATATTACATGTTAAACATCGCCAGTGAACAATGGTTTTGCATATGACACATATTCAGTTTAATAAAATAGTCAATACTATGAGAAACGTTGCAACTGATGAGTGTTGGTAGTTAATGAGTTGTGGTGTCCTGTGATAAAGGTAGCATATGTTCCAGCCGACAGATATGACGGCGTCAATCGCTCGACTCTTCTGCCTGTTGACATTACTTTCCTCTGGTACGTTCGAATTTGTTTACATTTGTAACTTTTACACTACAACTTAAAAACAGAATTACAAAAATAAAATAGCCTAAAGAATAAAACAAATTTACATAATTAAAAAGGTATAAACCATTGTAGTAAACAATGAAATATTTGATATAATAAATATCTTCGTAGAAGGCGAGTAATGCAAGTGTTACACATATGTGGGTCTTCATCCAAACGACAATATTGTTAGATTATTTTAAATAATACGAATATATGTGCCATGTGTTAATGAAAACAAAATGTGTTATGTAACCTCAAATTGTTAAATAGTTCGATATACTAGAGCCGTGTTTGTGTTTTTACTAATAAAGCAAACCATCGTATATACTTATTCAGCATATGCATTAAATTTGATGTTATGTTATAACAAAACATAGTGGCGAGTTACATATAATATAATTGCCTTTGATTTGTTTAAGTCAGGAATATTCCGTCCATGTGAAACACATTTAAAATCACATTACTTCTAATTCAGTTAAGCGACCCGCCTTCTTAAATTCAAACATCCGGAAGCATATATATTTACTATAATTATGATATTTCCATCAGCATCGACTAACTTTCCTTTACAGACAGTTTTTACCTGTTTGTTGCGTGTTTCGCTAGCTCAGTAACTACCTGGTTGATTAAAATGTGTTCAATTATACCAGTATGTGGTCAGTTCTGGTACAGATGGTTTTACTTCACTGTTTCACTACAGTATATGTGCACACTTGTAATCATAATAACATTTCTAATTATAATGAGTGTATTTGCTCGATGCTTATATTGTTGCATTGAGCTATCTAGCACTACGAATACAACACTCAGAAATAAATCATGCGAAAATATTCAGTCTCGTTGAAAATGTATATTTACTCTATTATGTATCGCACGATACAGCGTCGGCAGCTGGTATGTGTCGGAAGGCCGGCGTCAAATGTGTCGACTCGTGCGTCGGAGTGGCATTCGGCAACTACCACAGCTGCAATGATTGTACGGCGTACGTGTCGTGCGTGGGAATCACCCTGTACCCCGACCGGCCATGCCCCGGGAACCAGGCGTGGGACGACGATGTGAAGCGATGCGTCGTTGACTCGAAAACGTGTGGACCTTGCGACGCAGTCACAACGAGTGAGTATCCCCACTTCCGCTTCGCAGGTTCATTTTGCGCGGCGTTGTCCCTGTAATGAATATTTAAAACTAAGTAAAATGCAATACAAAGTAATAAGTTATGCAAATAAACAAATATTCAAATACAATGTAAATATTATAATGAATATCTCAGTAGAACGGCTAATTATATGTAATATTATAATACGCTATTTTTAATATTTGGCCTTGGGTGATACGTTTGCTGTAGCCCATGCAGTATTATATTTGCGTACCGTCTTGCTGACGTCATCTTCCCGCATAAGGTGCCCACGCATTGTAGGCACGTATAACAAATTGTATTACAGTTTTGTAGAAGATTCCCGAAAAAGCGAAGCACGTATCCAACAGTGTATTGATTTCACGAAAGCCCTATCAATTAAATGTGCACTGCTGTTGTGGATTGGTTGCATCTGATATGGTGAGACATTACATTGCCGTTGTGCGGCAGACAATCAAATACAGCTAATCGAGTCGTGCCTTTCTCTCAGAGGACCGTCTAGGGAGGCTATCGGAATGGAGCCTGGACAGTTGCAAACAACAATGTGGTATATAAATGTGTAGAGACGAATGGACATTTGGTAATGGTGAGGGCAGAATTTATGTATCTTGTATAACAAACTGATTTACGGCGATTCATTCACTGTATTGAAGACGAATGAAGCCTACAAATAACAATCATTCCCACGCACAGCCAGTCGTAAATAGTGTAATGTGTTGAATGTTCGGGTAATTTACCTCACTTCGTAGCGAGTAAATTTATCATAGGTACACTGGGTGACCACACATCATTAACTACACGTTCGCTACTGTGTTTTACATAGCGATGTGTCAAGACATTCAGTGACTCGAGTTCATTACGGGTGGTGACGATTGAACGCGGACACTTCAGTGCTGAGCAATGGGAATGTAAAGGTCGCGAGGTTATTTATATCAAGTGTCTGCTAATAGCCACACGATAAATCAACCCTTTCGACTTTGTGCTTGTGCGCGAAACTATCTACAAAGCCCCGGTCAAAGATGTGTATCAATATGTTATGTCATACAGGCAAAGACCAATTAAAACCAAAAACAACCGCTTCCTACTTTGTTTTGTTGTGTACGTGACAGTTCTAAATAGTCTGGATGAGGGCGATGTATTCCTGTTGCAAGATAATTTTGTTGTGTACGTGATAGTTCTAAACAGTCTGTATGAGGGCGATGTATTCCTGTTGCAAGATAGTTTTGTTTTGTACGTGACAGTTTTAAACAGTCTGGATGAGGGCGACGTATTCATGTTGCAAGATAATTTTGTTGTGTACGTGATAGTTCTAAACAGTCTGGATGAGGGCGATGTATTCCTGTTGCAAGATATGCGAGTCATCAGCTTCCCCGCACAGCAGTGAGGGTGGCTGTTAATTGTCGTGTCGACGTGTTCGTCTTCGTCAACTATCATGGTGGATGACAGTCTTATGCTATGATAGAGTTGTTTCCTAAAGTCAGTGCAAAGTGTAATATTTACACGAATCATATATTACTACGACATATGAATAAAGCCCTGTTACATGCTACTCAATTTGTTGTCTGCTACACAGCTGAAAAAACGACCCCGCAATCTTCTGCTTCTACCACACCGACTTCTTCTACCACACCGACCTCTTCTACCACACCGACCACTGCTGCGGCTCCTTCTACAACCACGAAGCGACCTACCAGGCCCCGCCCCACCCGCCCGAGACGAGGAGACCGCCTGTGCAAGCAGAGGGGCGGCCGTTGTGTCAACGTGTGTCGGTACAAGAAGGCGTGTACCAATGGGGCGCTGTACGCCGGCATGTGTGGCGGCCCGTCCACCAGACGGTGCTGTCTTCCTGGTAACCCGCGTTGGATGGTGAACAATGGCGGCAACAAAGGCAAGAACGTTTAGGATTTTAATTTATTATTTCACTTGGTAAAACAGCATTCATACCATTGCAGTGATAAGTTGGTGTATTAGAGGATTTATAAGTAAAACCAACGACATATTATTGTTAATAATTTTTCGCGATTATTAGTAAGATAACAGGAAAAAAATTATATCGACTATTCCTAAAATACAGAACAATGTATGGAGAGAACAGTTAAAGTCATATAAAAATAAATTGACAACTGTCTTAAGATCTGAAAAACAATACTACTCTACTGTACTGCTGAAGCAAAAAACACAATAACGCTGGAACATGGAAAATAAATCGAACAATAATGGGTACGATGCAAAAGGAATATCAATATCATGAACTGTTCCATAAAGATGACAAAGTCATAGAAAGTGACGAAAATATTGCCAAAATGTTTAATATGTTCTTCACCAGTGTTAGTCCAGACCTAGCCAAACAAATTAATCATCCTGCTGGTGCATCTGTATTCGAGTATCTAAGAAATCGAAATGATAACACTATGTTTTTATCACCATTGATGAAAATGAAGTCATTAGGGTAGTGGAAAGCTGCAAAAACAAAAGTACAAGTGATGCAGAAGGGTTGGGTATGAATATTGTTAAATATATAATTACATAGATTATTATATTTTAACATACCTTTCAAACCTGGGGTATTCCTAGACAAACTCAAAATTGCTAAAGTAATCCCAGTGTTCAAGTCGGAAATCAAAGAAGATTGTTCTAACTACATACCAATTTCACTAAGTCCACAATTTTTCAAGATACTAGAAACACTTTTTATCAGTAGGCTAAGTGCATTTATTGATAACAACTAACATTATTAAGCCTAGTCAGTGTGGATTCGGTGAATATATGTCTACATCCTATGCTTTAACTGAGTTAATAATTGAAACAACTTCATCTCTAAATAATAAAATGTATTCTACTTGTGTATTCATTGACTCGCATAACGCTTTTGACACAGTAGATCATAAATTGCTCTGTGAAAAAATTATATCTATCGTATTAGAGGTGTAGCAAAAAATTGGATAGCCTGTTACTTATCAAATATATCCCCATTTGTTTGCAAGGATGAATTCCACTCAGACCTGTTAAATATATCACGTCATGGTGTTCCACAGGGCTCCGTTTTAGGGCCCATCTGTTTATACTGTATATTAGTGTTTTGTGTAACATATCTAGACTTATAAAATACATACCGTTCGCTGACGGAACGAATTTGTTTTGTGCAGACAAAAACATCAACCAACTTGTTACAACAGTGTCGACAGTTTTTTTGGTTTGCCATAAATAAGTTATATTTAAATGTTTCGAAAACAAGCTACATGTTATTTGGCAATTTGAATGTACAAGTTGACATAGCTATCACTGGTATCAACATTTTACAGAGTGCGTGTGACTAAATTTCTTGGGGTATTAGTAGATGAGAAATTGATTTGGAAAGGTCATATAGCAAACGTTAAATCAAAGCTCTCTAAGTGTACAGTTGTATTATATAAAATAATGTAGTCAAGTAATAGAGTCACATTCTATGTATATCCTGTACAAATCATTGTTGTTATCATAGATTTTTTTTCTTCTGAAATACGGGGAAACACATATCCTTCTAATGTCAATTGTATTGTTGTACTTCAAAAGAGAGCAATTAGACTGCTGTATGGGGCAGGTCGTCTTGACCATACAACTCCTCTTTTCTACAGGTCACATAACTTACAATTTTCAAATCTAGTGAAATTCAAAACAACTGCTTTTATGTGTAAAGCACAATACTGCTAATATACAACAGCATTTTGTGAAAAGGATATCTCAGTAAAAACACGTCTTAAAAATCAATTAGTTAGGTGCTGTGTCACCTTAAATGTTAGAGCCATGTCAGTTGTTTCTACATATGGCATACAAGATCAAATTTATGAACGAATATATATATATATATATATATAATTGCAATGCAACTGATTCGGATAACTAATGTATTCTAAATATATGTATAATTCCTTATATGCATCCATTTATTTTAAAATAATCATATTAACATGACTAATGAACTAGGGGTTGTTTCCATAATTCTGTTTATACTGTTTTGTTTTCTTTCTTATTCGTGTAAGCATTTAGGATGTGTGCAATATTTACATATCTAATGATTTCATGTATCATGGTTGTGATCACACATAATATGTTTGGGGATCCATACTACTAAATGTTTTAACATATTGTGTATTGCCTTCAAACAACATTATGTATACAGCATTCAATTCAATTCAATTCAATTCAATTCAATGTGAATTGAATAAGTCATGTTGTATTAAAATGAATTGAATTGAATTGAATTGAATTGAATTGAATTGAATTGAATTGAATTGAATTGAATTGAATTGAATTGAATTGAATTGAATTGAATTGAATTGAATTGAATTGAATTGAATTGAATTGAATTGAATTGAATTGAATTGAATTGAATTGAATTGAATTGAATAACAATAGGCACAACAAAAAGAGATAGTGCTTTATACGAGGCAAAGTTAGTTAAGCTTTTCAACGCGAGTCAATGTTTTAAATAGTAAGCAATGTTGTAGACGCTGTAGCCGCTGTCGCTGCAGCTGCTGCGCTATTACGACCGCGTGCAACTGTCTTTTCTATGTTCCAGCCCCGGGACTCACCAACAACTGTTTAAGTTGCATTGGGCTGGTACGTACACGGACGACAAATGTGTGTGTGTGTGTTTGTGCGAGGTGCACTCAAACACGTGTTTTGTTGACATTTAAGGTCTATCAGCGAGTCGTTTGTTTCGATGTTGACATTTTTAACACAGTGAAACAGCAAATAGCACAATGCAAAATGACTCCTCCGCATTTCTTCGTATACTATTTTTTTAAACCGACTTTGTTGCCACATGTCATGACAATGTTTGCAGGCTTCCGG
>JAODUO010000829.1:275000-277500 GCA_025642075.2 Ridgeia piscesae | reverse complement strand
CAACATTTCACATTTGCACTACCAGTGGCGATACTCAAAAGTGTGCTTAATGACAGGGCACAGGAGCGAGATAAGAATTTATCAATTCGTAGGCGTTTCCAGGCGATACCTAGTAGTTAAGCTTGGAAACCATCTCATAATTCAACATCTCATAATTACACTCCCCAAGGCTTTGGGCTGGGTACATGCGCAGGTATCATTATATGCTCAATGTCATTTTTTCCTATATAAACATTACAAAAACGCGCAAACAACGATGTAATGTTGTTTACCCCATGGCGAAAGTTATCGTGGGATCCTTGCCTTTTATGTGACTGTCTTCAAATTATCTGAGTAAATAAAGGGCGTGTATTTTCGAGTGTTGGAATGTTTTCTCAGTGCTGTAACACACACATGATTTATGCAATAACCAGTAATCTCTTCGTGTCGTCTTCGTGTTCCTATATTACGATATCACGTTCAGCAGGGTTTTCAAGAACTCTTAGCGTTTTGTTTCATGGTCATGAGGAAATTATAATTGATGGGAATGCTTAGACAATACCGAGGGTATTATAATATTCTTATGTATATGTGATGTAACTTATTTATTTAACTTAATTGTTTAGCTTATATCTTTTTACCCCTGCCTATCCACCATAGTCCTATGGCTTATCAATCAATTTGATGACAACTGGAACTGTTCAGTGACTCTGATACCGATTAACCCTGTAGTACTGACTCGCCTCTCAGCTCGGTTTCTACGGATTTAGGCGCCATAGAAGTTACCTAATTATTATTCTCATGATTATCATATATGCATTTACTTATTTTATATTGTTAGCGACTTTGAGCAGGTTTTTAACTCGAATACATGGCGCTTTATAAATGTATCCAAATACATAAGTAATAAACAGTGAAACACCATAGATGCGATGAGATGTTTATGGGGCATATCAACCCTGTGTGTGTTGTTTGATAAACAATAGCGGAGCAATGACTAATTTTACGTGGGACAAGTTTCTGTTGAAAGCAAACATTTGGCAGTGAATGTTAGACAGACGTGACGTTGGATTGGTTGCATACTATTGTATCAGCTCAGTACTTGTTCGTGATCAATATGGCATCCCTGCGTGCGTATGAACCCTGATAGTTTTTAGGTCTTTACATTACATCAAAGCATTACGATCGCTCATTTTATATAAAGCGTTATTGCTTCTTCATAAGTTCAGAATATAATATTGATCATATTTGCATAAAGATTGAGATAGGGAGTGTCACTATTACAATTAAATTGTATCAAATTGTGCCATAATATTATTTCCAGTGGCATTTAAACGGACATCTAAATCGTAGTAGCTAGAGCTGTTAAAGAACAATAGTGTTTGATAAGTTATGACTTGTATCGGAGGAAGGTATATACGTCAGTACAGCGCCAGGAGTGAAGACAGGTAAACATACACGGGCAATCACAACCTGTCTGGTGCTGCTGGTGGAAAGGTGATAAACAGAAATGTTCTGCTAAATCTCACACGTATATTACCATAATCTCAAACCCGTTGTGGTTTAATCAATGTGCTTTGCCCTACACGAACATTGACTGTTCAACATATTTTACACGTCTTACTTGCATAACGATTTTCTAAAACGAACTCTTTTCTCTGGGGAGCATTCAGTCACACTATGATTACTACATGAAGAATATTATTTCGCATTTTTAGCCGCTGCGTATGGTTCACTCATGTAATACGAATAGACGGACAGCGAGGGAATGACGTCACCGCACATTATTCCAGCGGCGAAATGGCAAGAACAGGCTCTGAATAAGTATCATAATCGAAACAATTTGAAACAATAACTCCAACCCACAGCCATGTAAAACAAAAATAGGCACATTTAAAAGTGGAAACATCATTGCGATCTGTAGCAAACTGAATAAATCCGTGTGTACGTTTAACAAATTCAGATAATGGAAGTTATGGAGCAAGAGCTGACGTCTTTTTGGCAATGCATTAGGAAAGTGCACGTGATAGTTCCAGCCGGGACACATACTACAGGTTAGGAGTACATCGTGTTATAAAGCCACTACTCGGAGTGGTTTTTTATCAAAGCTTTTTATGTGTGGATAATAATAAAGCAAAGTATTTATACAGCAACACATGAGGGCTGACTGTTTGTCAACCATTTCTATATAAATATCATGTAACACGCGATCTGTTGTTAAATGTACGCCGTAATAAAAAATATGTTTGATTGAAGAGCTATGCTTTCAGTTATTTATTACCTGAAAAAACAAAGTTGGTTTTGTGAAACATTAATTTGGTTTTTCAAACATTCCAGCTATGAATAGGATGGTGTTTTTATAAATACAACTGGTAACGCGTGTCACTGTCATTCAGATTCAACCAACCGGGGATACAAAAAACGTTGCCTACGATAAAATGTGTTGACACATTTACGTGACAGAATGCATTCCGCAGTACAACGCTAACTTGGCTACTACTCCTGGTCGTGTTTAGACAAT
>JAODUO010000829.1:265000-270000 GCA_025642075.2 Ridgeia piscesae | reverse complement strand
GGAAACAGGCCGCCCGATTGCGCGCACCCTATTCAGCCGCACGTGACGGATGGGGTGCAGCCACCCGTGGCGGCCTACAGGCACTCTGCTGAGTTGTTATGTGTAAGCCAATTGGAACGTAACAAGTGGCTATAGATCATCGTCGTAACTGCGTAGGTTACGCCGTCGGTCAAGAGATAACTTCATTTCTTAGGTAATTGATGTCAACCTTTACACCGACGCTAGCTATCTTGTCAAGGCCCAACGTCATGACCATAACTTATATTTACATCTTTATTGTTAAATACTTGTATAAATATAGGAATCATTAACACATCGGAAAGCAGGCAGCGAAAGGCCAGCAACCACTCAACCTAGCAAGAACGTCGGAAGGTAACGCAGCTGCATTCGCATTTAACAACATTGGTTACGTTGGGTAGTGGTTAGATGGAAAACTATTGAGTTATGCAACGTTAAGTGATATATTTATATTTTCAATCAACGAAATGTTAAATCAAGCACGAACACTGCAGGGGCAGTAAAAGTGACACTTGTGTAGTGATGCTCTAATACTAATCACATCAACAATAGCATTAACGACCAGCCGATATAGTATTAACTCAATTGTAATAATAAGTTTTTGAAGTGCGCGAAACTGTACAATATAGGTACTACAACCACGCCAACTATACCATGAAACAATGTTTCTTTGTTTATATGTTGGTAAGTTTAATGTTCTTTATACAAAATATCCGTCCGTTTTGCACATTTCGGGTTGGAATTTTGCATCTGATCTACCGAAACCCCATGGACAGTTGTTGAATTTTGACTTTTTATTTCTTCATGAGGGTTGAGGACTCGGGGACGTAAAAAAGGTTTTATGTTGAGTTCTATACCTGGAATGTTTGTAAAGATATTTGTGCCATAAACAAATCTTTTTGGGATACCAGAAATATTCTGCGTACGTTGTTTTATTATAGCCTTTTAGAAATTGTATTCCCATAACAAAGACCGACATCACTGTCAGTCTTACATATATCGGGTTGAAATTGTGCATGTGATTTATCGGGCCCACTCGGATGATTCGTGGATTTAGACCGTTTACAATTACTTTGGAACTCAACATTTCAAAATATTTCAAAACCGTGGCCGTCCGTCCGAAGAATGTCGTATTTTTCTATATATTAGGTAAAACATTAATTTCATCTATGATTATATCACTAGATGCTGGAATAATTCTGGATACTTGTTTGAAATTATTAAATATCGTCGCCGCTTAGCAAAAGCACCGACTCTGCGTAAAACATAGTGAATTCTTTACGTCGTACGTATGAGTACGAAATAAAGTTTTTGATTGGCGCGGGCCCTTTTCTCCAAAGCATCGTTGGGCAACTCGCCTCTCCTTGTGCCTTAATATTTTGTCTGCCACCTGAATGTTGAATCGTATCGAAACGTCAATTACTCTAGCATAGCCTGTGTTGTTACAGTCCGCATAAGTAACAACTGTTCTTTGATATCACTGCATCATCGTCTAACTTTTAGGCACGCATGTGCAACCAATAGGAAGTGTATGCCTTAATGTATTAGTTTATATCAGTATTTTGCAATTTAGTGTCACAAGTATGGAAAACGTGAACTAACGAATACTATCAAGCAAAATCTTAACTAGAAAGTAACTAAAACCCTAAAACTAAAAATTAAAAGACGAAGTATAATAATTTATATGTCACTACATTAAACATTTATTCGGACCATAAGTGTTGTATTTTATCAAATGTTCCGTTAAATAGAATGTTTGCAATTATGATCGTGTGCAATTTACGACAAGTTGATAATTCGTATATTGTTATGTAAACAAGGTAATGTGTGTTGCAGCCCACAGACATGAAGGCATCAATCGTTCGCCTCTTCAGCCTTTTGGCTCTAGCTTACTCTGGTATGTATGCGACACTGAACGCGGTTTTAAAAACAAATTAGGACGTTCTATGTTCTTCGCTACATTTGCAATATTTACAAAATGAAATAAAAAGAAATCATAATACACAGTCAAATATAATATATAAATAAATATTTTAGTGATGGGAGACTTATACATACGTGGGTGTTTTGCTTTGTATGATAATCTTGTAAAATATTATGTTAAATAAGAGGAATGACGACTCCTTCCATGCTTGAATTTGTTTAAACAAATATGCTATATGATCCGAATAGTAAATGAAAAACTTCGATAATCGGAACCAGGTTTGTGTTTCCCTACTAATAATAAATACATATTTATTTAACTTATACTATAATCGATGTTATCTTACAAATAACAGGACAATACCTGTCAAATGGTTTTTTAACCCGCACCTACAGAATGTTGCATAGAAGCATCAAACTGCAGCAGTAGGACAAACTGACGTGCTCAGTATTTTTGTATCGCGTATGACTGTCTGTTCCTCTCGCCACAGTGTCAGCGGTGTCCTTTTGCCGTAAAGCCGGCGTCAAGTGTGTCGCCTCGTGCATTGGCGTGGAGGCGGGACACTACCACAGCTGCGAAACCTGCATGGCGTATGTCTCGTGCAATGGTGGCATCACGTACGCCCCCAGACCCTGTCCCGGAGAACAGGCGTGGGACGACACCGTGAAGAGATGTGTCCCCAACTCGAAGACGTGTGGACCTTGCGAGCAAGTCAAAGTCAAAGCACGTGAGTCCTGCTACAATACAACTAATACTATTATTATTACTACTACTACTACTTTTATTATTACTACTACTACTACTACTATTACTACTACTACTACTATTACTACTACTACTACTACTACTACTACTACTACTACTACTACTACTACTACTACTACTACTACTACATTACACACTACTACTACTTTACTACTACTACTACTATTACTACTACTACTACTACTATACACTACTACTACACACTACACATCACTACTTCTCTACTCACTCTCACACTATCTACACACTACCACTACAAATATAATAATAAAATAATAATACCAAATCTACTACTATACCACCTAACCACACCACACCACCTATTCACATCATCACACTACCTACCATTACCTACCATACCATCACACCACTACTACACTACTACTCTACTACTACTCACTACTACTACTCTATTCACACTACTACCACCACTACTACTACTACTACTACACTACTACACTACACTACCACTACTACTACTACTACTACTACTACTACACACACCACACTACTACTACTACCATACTACTACACTACTACCACTCATACTACTACTACACTATTACTACATACTACTCACCTACTCACACTAATACATACTACTACTACACTACTACTACTACTACACTACCTACACTACTACACACTACCTACTACTACTACTACCACCTACTACTACTACCATACCACTACTACTCCACTACTACTACTACACCACTACTACTATACACCACACTACCCACACTACACTACTACACTACTACTCTACTACTACTACCACTATCTCTCTACTACTACTACACTACAACTCTACTACTACTACTACTACATACTACTATATACTACTACTACTACTACTACTACTACTACTACTACTACTACTACTACTACTACTACTACTACTACTACTACTACTACTACTACTACTACTACTACTACTACTACTACTACTACTACTACTACTACTACTACTACTACTACTACTACTACTTCACTACTTACTCTACTACTCTTACTACTACTACTACTACTACTACTACTACTACTACTACTACTACTACTACTACTACTACTACTACTACTACTACTACTACTACTACTACAATTAGAATGATATAATTTCTATAGCCCGTCAAAATGGCTCTAGGCTGCTTGAACTATTACTGCTACTGAATACTGCACTAATACTGCAATATTAAAAATCATTATGAAAATTTCCATATAGCGCCACGTCAAAATGGCAGTTCTAGGGCGTGCTGTAGAATGATTATTGTAAATGAATTAATAGCACATAATACAGCAATATTAAAAATCCATTCTAGTACGACAAAATATGTTACCGATACCGATAAGTCAAATAAAATATATAGTCCTTACAAATATGAAGAAAAAGATAACATATACATGTATACTAGTTGTTGAAATACAACTGGCAGATTAATTAGCTATAGCTATAGTAATATTAGTTAAAATGTGCGTCAAACCATACGCCGCTGAAGGGTAATGGCGCCATCCAGTGCAGCGGATGTCCAAGTTTGACAACAAGTATTCAAAATATACTATGGGTCCGTTCGCATCATATCATGGTCACATACCCTGTAAATGTGGGCAATGGTTGTTCAAGTGTTACATCCCTCATTAACACGTAACAGTGGCTCTCATAGAAACAGTAAGCGCACTGTTCGCTGAACAACCTATATCGAACGAATTGGCTTGAGCAGAAAAAGAAAAAGCGAAATAGTATGGTCGACTACGCATGCGTACATATGTTATTGGGTGTTATATAATACCACACAATACGACATTTTCACAACATATTACATTCTCATGACTACATATTCACGACGTCATACATAATATTCATTCAAGTGCATCATTTGGGATATGTCGACTCTATTCTACGTCTCGCAGACGTGTGTTGACTCGACTCTGACTAATAAACTAGTGCAATTAAAACGACTCCATACTGTTATCTAGAACTCTTGGCACACTTAGAATATAACACAAATTCGTACGGTACATAGCACGTATCTGCAGTGCTACTGGTCTTCCGTACATCTACTGGTCATCTATACATCTACTGGTACATCTACTGCGACACTGATCTTATCATTCGCGTGCAGTCCTGTTGCATTACATGATACATTCGCACTATCGAAGTCAAACAACGAACACATAGCAATTTATCCCTTGAATGTTGCATATTTGATCAATGTACTGTAGCCAACATGTATAGTAACACAGGTGTGGGCTCATAAGCCATTAATTACACGTTGACTGCTGTGCATAACCT
>JAODUO010000829.1:220000-252500 GCA_025642075.2 Ridgeia piscesae | reverse complement strand
AGCAGGTATAATTATATTTTATGACAAGAATTGTGATAAAATAGAACACTTGCGTATATCACTGTTCCGTGATTGTATCGAACTGTATTCACTCTGTGTTAAAGAGTTGCTGCAAACTGTTCAATTTCGGGCCCGTGCCCGGTAGATGTGGCGTGTATGTAGCGGTGGTTATGGGCCATGGCCTCAATTTGGCCTTGGACATATTATCATACGTTTTCAATAACATATTGCGCCACTATTTCGAAAAGTAATGTCGCGTTTATATTCTAGAACATTTGTCTCCCTCTCTGACATCCTATATACGCCACTGCCAGGTATTTACTTAGACACCTACAGTATGGACAACGCAAACACCACAGACAAGTGTACTGTTTGCTCACAATGGGCTAATTTACTCAATTCAGTCAACGCCACTAGTCTTGCCCGACGGTATAATTCTCTCTCCAAGATCCCTCTCACTGTGGACGTGTCGTCAACTCAACCTATCAGTCAGCTCCTCCACGCAACTGGTCGCGATCAATATGACGTAATGATGATCTCCTTTATTAATTTTCATTTATTTCCGGTTCTGTTTTACTGTAAGTACATTGCTGCCTCTAATGTATTCATAACACCAATTGCCCGAATGTCGTTGTATTTATTTTCGAGTAATTACTGATTAATTTTCTAGTACATTTTACTAAGTTACATTCGCCATCGTCAACGTTTTTTAGACAACGTGTTAGTAATTGTACATCATTTAAGCTTTCTAATAGCACGGAGACAATAATTGCAGTTTTCCATTCACCTCTGTATTAATCACATTTCCCTTTATTGCCACCAATTTCTACGTTATTTACACATTCCTTTCAACTGCATAGCACGTTGTTTAATTTCGAACATACACAACTTGTTTTAGAAGTAAATAACAATGTACTATGATATGTTGACGGTGGAGAATCCACTATTTAGCTACAGTTTACCTGTCGATCCAGCTGTGTCCAGCTGCATGTGATAATAAATGTCTTGATAAAAACATGGCATCTTAACAAACTGTAGAATTTGGAAATGCCAACGATATATAGTATTTGTAAATGCCAAAGTTATTCATTCTTTAATCATTAAAGCACAAGCATCGTGTTATACCGAGTAGTGGGCACAGAATCACAAGCCTTTCAAAACGTAATTTAGTACATTCTTTGTTCATCAGTCATGACTATCTTGCACCAGGTGGAGACACTGTAGTTGCGGAAACGTGATTGTTGGGGAAAAAAGGAGGGACGATATTTGTGATATTTTGAGAAACTAGTTTTGCCTGTGTATGATGTCTATACACTACTTGGTTCATAACAATAGTGTTGAAAAAAGAGACATTATATAAACGTTCAATGCAATACACCTTAGGGAAGGAACGATATATTATACGTCGCGGTGCGATATGTATTGCCACAGAGGTCACGACGCAACACGAACTGCCAGAGGCACTTTAACGAGAACAACACAATGTGAACACAAACGATTGCAAACTATGATGGTCTGGAATATGCCAACTGGTCTGGAATATGTTATATGACACATATTTGGGGAAACTTACAAAAACATTACAAACGTGACGCGAATGTGTGTAGTAATAAATACACGAATGTGTGAATATTACTTTCGTACGTTTCCCCAGTCTTCGTTTCCACGTACTCCAGCAGAACGTACACGTCAGGGAAAACTAACCAAATTACACAGCACTGCCAGGGAAACTGTTTTTAAATAGTAACCAACCCAACATCCCCGTCGCTCCTGGGCAATTATGAAAAATCTAAATCTGTAAATCACCCCAGTTGGCACTTTAATATATATATATATATATATATATATATATATATATATATATATATATATAATATATATATATATATATATATATATATATATATATATATATAATATATAAAATATATATATATATATATATATTATATATATATATATATATATATATATATATATATTATATATATATATATATATATATATATATATAAAATATATATATATATATATATATATATATATATATATATATATATATATATATATGTATATACGTGTGTCAAATTAGCGGAGTTATGGCTATATTGACAGTCAGACAGACACACCACACCCCACACCCCACACCCCACACCCCACACACCACACACCACACACCACACACCACACACCACACACCACACACCACACACCACACACCACACACCACACCACACACCACACACCACACACCACACACCACACACCACACACCACACACCACACACCACACCCCACACACCACACACCACACACCACACACCACACACCACACACCAAAACACCACACACCACACAACCACACCACACACCACACACACACACACACCACACACCACACACCACACACCACACACCACACACCACACACCAACACCACACACCACACACCACACACCACACACCACACACCACACACCACACCACACACCACACACCACACACACACACAACACCACACACCACACACCACACACACCACACCACACCCCACACCCCACACACCACACACACCCCCACACACCACACACCACACACCACACACCACGCACCACGCACCACGCACCACGCACCACGCACCACGCACCACGCACCACGCACCACGCACCACGCACCACGCACCACGCACCACGCACCACGCACCACGCACCACGCACCACGCACCACGCACCACGCACCACGCACCACGCACCACGCACCACGCACCACGCACCACGCACACGCACCACGCACCACGCACCACGCACCACGCACCACGCACCACGCACCACGCACCACGCACCACGCACCACGCACCACGCACCACGCACCACGCACCACCACCACCACCACACCACCACCACCACCACCACCACCACCACCACCACCACCACCACCCCACACCACCACCACACCACCACCACCACCACACACCACCACCACCACCACCACCACCACCACGCACCACCACCACCACCACCAACACACCACCACCACACACCACACCACCACCACCACCACCACCACCACCACCACCACACACCACACCCCACCACACACCACGCACCACAGCACCACGCACCACGCACCACGCACCACGCACCACGCACCACGCACCACGCACCACGCACCACGCACCACGCACCACGCACCACGCACCACGCACCACGCACCACGCACCACGCACCACGCACCACGCACCACGCACCACGCACCAGCACCACGCACCACGCACCACGCACCACGCACCACGCACCACGCACCACGCACCCGCACCACGCACCACGCACCACGCACCACGCACCACGCACAAAGCACCACGCACCACGCACCACGCACCACGCACCACGCACCACGCAAAAAAACACCGCACCCGCAAGCAAACCACAACGCACCACGCACCACGCACCACGCACCACGCACCACGCACCACGCACCACGCACCACGCACCACGCACCACGCACCACGCACCACGCACCACGCACCACGCACCACGCACCACGCACCACGCACCACGCACCACGCACCACGCACCACGCACCACGCACCACGCACCACGCACCACGCACCACGCACAGACACACACACACACACACACATACACAGACAAACAGACAGACAGACAGACAGACATACATACAGACAGACAGACAGACATACAGACACACATATTCTAGCGTCGACACCCCTATACACATGGCCAGACGTATACACATATCCGACAATATACAATAAAAAACACCTAACACCTGACAATATGTGTCCGTTTCCATGTTTTCATGTGTGCGCGTGCGTGTGCGTGCGTGTGGGTGTGTATGCACGAGCGTGTGAGCGCTTACGTGCGAGCGCACATGCGTCCATGTGTGCGTGTGACTAAGTGATTGGGTGATTGGGTGATTGAGTGATTGTGTGATTGTGTGATTGTGTGATTGTGTGATTGTGTGATTGTGTGATTGTGTGATTGTGTGATTGTGTGATTGTGTGATTGTGTGATTGTGTGATTTTGATTGTGTGATTGTGTGATTGTGTGATTGTGTGATTGTGTGATTGTGTGATTGTGTGATTGTGTGATTGTGTGATTGTGTGATTGTGTGATTGTGTGATTGTGTGATTGTGTGATTGTGTGATTGTGTGATTGTGTGATTGTGGGGATTGTGTGATTGTGTGATTGTGTGATTGTGTGATTGTGTGATTGTGTGATTGTGTGATTTGTGATTGTGTGATTGTGTGATTTTGTTTGTGATTGTGTGATTGTGTGATTGTGTGATTGTGTGATTGTGTGATTGTGTGATTGTGTGATTGTGTGATTGTGTGATTGTGTGATTGTGTGATTGTGTGATTGTGTGATTGTGGATTTGTGATTGTGTGATTGTGTGATTGTGTGATTGTGTGATTGTGTGATTGTGTGATTGTGTGATTGTGTGATTGTGTGATTGTGTGATTGTGTGATTGTGTGATTGTGTGATTGTGTGATTGTGTGATTGTGGGATTGTTGGGTTGGGGTTTATTGGGTGATTGGGTGATTGGGGGATTGGGTGATTGGGTGATTGGGTGATTGGGGGATTGGGTGATTGGGTGATTGGGTGATTGGGTGATTGGGTGATTGGGGTGATTGGGGATTGGGTGATTGGGTGATTGGGTGATTGGGGATTGGGTGATTGGGTGATTGGGGGATTGGGGGATTGGGTGATTTGGGGAAGGTGAAGGTGATTTGGGTGATTGGTGATTGGTGATTGGGGTGATTGGTGATTTTGGGATTTGGGGATTGTGATTGGTGATTTTGGGATTGTGTGATTGGTGATTGGTGATTGTGATTTTGTGATTGGTGATTGTGTGATTGGTGATTGGTGATTTGTGATTCGTGATTAAAGGGTTCAAAATTTTGTGATTCAGTTTTTGTATTTTGGGGTTTTTGGGTTTGGGGATTTGGGGATTGGTGATTGTGTGATTTGTGATTTGGGGATTTGGGGATTGGTGATTGGTGATTGGTGATTTGGGGATTGTGATTGGTGATTGGTGATTGGTGATTGGTGATTGGTGATTGGTGATTGGTGATTGGTGATTTGGGGATTGGTGATGATTGTGTGATTGTGTGATTGTGTGATTGTGTGATTGTGTGATTGTGTGATTGTGTGATTGTGTGATTGTGTGATTGTGTGATTGGGTGATTGGGTGATTGGGTGATTGGGTGATGGGTGATTGGGTGATTGGGTGATTGGGTGATTGGGTGATTGGGTGATTGGGTGATTGGGTGATTGGGTGATTGGGTGATTGGGTGATTGGGATTGGGTGATGGTGATGGGTGATTGGTGATTGGGCGATTGGGTGATTGGGTGATTGGTGATTGGGTGATTGGGTGATTGGGTGATTGGTGATTGGGTGATTGAGTGATTGGGTGATTGGGTGATTGGGTGATTGGGTGATTGGGTGATTGGGTGATTGGGTGATTGGGTGATTGGGTGATTGGGTGATTGGGTGATTGGGTGATTGGGTGATTGGGTGATTGGGTGATTGGGTGATTGGGTGATTGGTGATTGGGTGATTGGGTGATTGGGTGATTGGGTGATTGGGTGATTGGGTGATTGGGTGATTGGGTGATTGGGTGATTGGGTGATTGGGTGATTGGGTGATTGGGTGATTGGGTGATTGGGTGATTGGGTGATTGGGTGATTGGGTGATTGGGTGAGTGGGTGAGTGGGTGAGTGGGTGAGTGGGTGAGTGGGTGACTGGGTGACTGGGTGACTGGGTGACTGGATGACCGAGTTGCCTAGTGACCGTGTGTGCGTGCATGCGTGTATGCGTTTGTGCGCGCGGTGTATATGGGTGTGCTGGAGCTGTCGTCCTGAGCGCAGACACGATACCGACACAACACACCGGCCGATGCGCTCTGCCGTCCCACAGCTGAGTTATGGTGTGAATAATGTTGCCGTTGTGCTACTGTACACCCGCCAGCACAGCGTGATCACATACACAATAAATCACTGGAACAACATCGCTAATTTTCCTCAGTGGTAGTATTTTCTAGTTGCGTTTCTGTTGTCACCTGCGCAAACATATTGACAATTCGCGGGAAACACCTGCCATTTGTTGCGATAAAGGGCAAATAAAAACGTACGTCCAACAACAGAAGCAATAAATTTCTAACATAATAATGTATCTAAATAAATGATTCGGCGGCGTCTTTTATATAGACAGCTGTCTTAGCTATGCTTTATAGGGGGATTGAAAGCTTTATCAACCATTGCTCAGACATAAAAACATATAATATAGAGGATATGTGGCCAATATTTAATGAGCACGGAGCCACGGTATGTTTTAAATGTTAATTTGTTAAAGATATATATCTATGACCGCTGTGAGCCGCCATATTACGTTTAAGCTATATTTAGTTATACAGATCAACATATCAGTTGTGTACGTGTTTGAAGTAACAAAAAAAAGTGAAATGAAATTACGACGGACTTTATAAAAATGGATTGAAAAGACTGCGAATATGTAAAGCGTACAAATATGTGTTTTAGCAGAGCTATTAGACAGGAGCTGGGGCACTCTCCCTGTGGAATCAAACGCCAACAGATCTCGCACAATCTCGGACGTATCGTCGTTTAGTACGGTATCTAGTTTAAACTTTTATACCGTCTGTGTGAGGGCGCTGTGTGTTCAAGAGGCACCAACTCAGATGTATTAGCTCTGTGTAGCCAGGCAAACTGCCGATTTGTTTAGTTGTCGGATGAACGCAACGTTCTCTGACGTAATATATATTGTGAGTGACGTACATGTGACGTCATCTGCTTACAAATATGAGGGGGTAGTTTAGTTCATAAATAAGTATTTATTTTAAGTTAGTATAATTATCATGTTACAGTTTTTTAAATATATTTAATTGTTTCACATTATTGCTTCGTCAATGCAATTGCACTTAATTTCGTCGTCGTTCAGAAATAATTGTACTCGTTTTTATATTCTTACAAACATAATCATCAGCATCGTCGTCATCATAATGTTTAATGTTCGCTCTCTTCTAAATGGTTAATAATATTTGCTAAATATTTGTATTTAGTACTAATTTGTGACAAACCATATATAAAATCGTCGTTTCAGTGATGATTTCCTCCCCGTGTTTGCTCTTTGTTCTGTGTCGCCTCGTCCGTGTGACATTGTCCTGCCGGGTCTAGGTTTGTCACCCCGGCTGGCAGGCGGATTGTTTGTCTGGCTGACTGGCGCATTGCAGGCTAGCTGCCGGACTTCTTGCCCGGCGGAAGGTCTGGCCTGTCCGGCATCTGAACGACAGAAATGACGGAGGGTTCGCTCTCCAGTGAGCTTGCCTGGCTCTCCGTTGTGTGTTCTGGCACGCTGGAAGCAAAAGTAGCGCGACAATTGTAGATATTGCATCGTGATTTATCATCGTAATAGACTGAAATGTTTTGCGCTACATGTCCTATAAATTTACATTATAATAAAAAAACAAGTTTAAATATGCAATACGATCTAACAAAATAATGTGAATCGTTGGGCAGGGGCGTCGATCCGGTTTTAAAAGTCGGGGGACGGGGGACCATTATATATATATATACATATATGTATGTATAATATATATATATATATATATATATATATATATATATTGTGTGTGTGTGTGTGTGTGTGTGTGTGTGTGTGTGTGTGTGTGTGTGTGTGTGTGTGTGTGTGTGTGTGTGTGTGTGTGTGTGTGTGTGTGTGTGTGTGTGTGTGTGTGTGTGTGTGTGTGTGTGTGTGTGTGTGTGTGTGTGTGTGTGTGTGTGTGTGTGTGTGTGTGTGTGTGTGTGTGTGTGTGTGTGTGTGTGTGTGTGTGTGTGTGTGTGTGTGTGTGTGTGACCTGAAATACATATAACCTTTTTTAAATATAAAACATAATTCATTGTTGGTCTGGTGCTAATTATAAAATAAACAAAGGCCTTTATGTTATGCTATTTAAAATAGTTATCTTGGCAATATATATATATATATTTGAAGAGGGGCCATGGCCCGCCCCAATCACTTCACATTTGGGGGAGTATACTTTGGACCAAACACTGCTTGCATGATTCATAGAGTGACGCGATGCAGAGGTTACAGGGATGCCTGTGCGGGACTTCCCAAACCCACCTTTTGGCAAAGAAATTTGTCATCACTCAAAATGGGATAAAATTACACAAGTGTAAGAATACGCTGGTTCCGCAGTAGGCGATATAAGTATCCAACAAGGCGACCAGGCTGTAATCCAAGGGGTGACAGGGCAAACAAAAATGTATTATCTATAATGTGTTTGATGGCTAATGCATATTAATATATCAGCACAAGGGTGCAAAATGACAGAGCCAGGCATGGTGAATATTTACTGGACTAAGATCAAGTCGCGGGCTGCGGCCAACCAAGCAATTTATCTAGTCATTTTCCACTAGTTAGTCGGAGAAGTTTATATGTGAACTGGTATAATTTTTTATTTTTTTTACTACTAAGCCGATGTAGAGTTTATAAGAGAAGGGAGTGATCAGCCTCGCTATATATGCCTTTAAATTTGTTGTATGAACTAACAAAGTGTGAGGACATTTCCTATGCTGACCCCCTCAGGCTGAAAAGTGGGGGGTGCGTCCCCTCGTCCCCCACCGATCGACGCCCATGCTGAATCGAACTTCCCAATCCAACAGTTTGGCAAAGAAATTTGTCATCACTCAAATGAGAATAAGTTACCTAAAGTGCAGGAATCCGCCGCTTCTGCCATAGGCGATAAGCATCAAGCAGGCGAGGGGTGAAAGTGCAACACAAATGTTATCATTTACAATATGCTTGATGGCTAGAGCCTATAAATAATATCAACACAAGGTTGCAAACTGATAGAGCCCGGTAGCGGCGCAGCCCGGCATGGTGATCATTTACTAAAGTAAGATCAAGTTGCGCGGTGTGGCCAACCAAACAATTTATCTAGTCGATTTTCTAATGGGTGGTCGGAACTTCATATCGCGAGTGTATTGTCTAGCTAGACCTGTGTAGCGGCTTTTAAGAGAGAGGAGTTGTGAGTCAGGCTATATGACGCAATTTTTCTGAGCCGAAAAGTGGGAGGACAATTCCTATGCTGTCCCCCCACGCTGAAAAGTGGGGGGACGCGTCCCCCCCGTCCCCCACCGATCGACGCCCGTGCAAGTGACGTGACAGTTGTAACAATAATACGCCCTACTATGTATGACATTTACAACATAGTAACTGGCAGTGGGTGTCTTACGTCGATTTATTTACCGAAAGTTACTTCATAACCGATAACATGGCGAGTCTCACCTCTTTAATGTATGGGTACACGCTTTTACTGGCAATTACACAGGCGTGCGTTGGCGACTCCATCGTGCCAGCAGAATGGCATAGGCCTATATGAAGTGTTATCGTTGTAAAAATGTCTGAGAAAGGAAATAAATATACGCCATCGGAAAGGTTTTAACTTGATTTCAAAATAATGAATAACGCTTGTCTGCATAACGTTTCAGCGCTGTCGCAGCCAGCAGTGAACTTTACAATAAAAAGTCACATTTGCAGCATTCCCTTGCCAGTAGACTCATTGTCTTTCGGCTGCAGTTGCTAGTGATGACACAGTGTGGCCACATCCCGGACTCCAGCAAGAATGGTCCAACGGTTGTATTGGCCGGATCCAGCTTACATCGTTTTTAGTATTTTACTCGTGTAGGTCACGTGGCATACGCTATACGATTTAAGTATTTGATTTAGAACGTCGTCATCATCAGTCGGTCGTTGTGTCGAACACTTTATATGAGAAATATTCAGACATCCTGCAATTACTACGCGAACCCTATACAAATATATAGTACTGCATATTGACAGCTGGCCATTAGCAGAGCTGCGTGAACTGTAGCATAACATTAGAACGAACTTGTCCAACGTTCGAAACGATAGCACTGCGTTCGAACTCGGAATCTCAAGTTTCAGAGTCGGACGTTGGAACGTGTACGTAACTTTCCTCGTTTTAGCACCAAAATGACACGAATGAGTGCGTATGTGGCCCATCCCGAACATTATACTCAAAAGAACATGAAAACCTTCCAACGTTTGCGTTTCCCTGCATATGGCAGGTTCACCGCGAAACCTTACAACTCCGCCACCTGACAACTCCAGCTGCAACTCCATCGAGGCTTACAGAAAAACATCTAAGTGCATCCACTCTTGTGATCGCCACGCTAGCCGACCGACTACATTGACTTGGAAATTCCACTCATGAGCCTCTCACGAAACCTCCAACTGCTCCCACTGGGATCTCCAATGCTTCTCGTGGAGGTTCTCTACCTACATAACTACTACTGCTATCATAGAGACTGTTTCGTCACTGGGACAATGGAAGTTCGGTTCGAACTAAACCAACAGTTGCGCTGTATGTAGAAACATTGCTACAGGTAGGCTATTTGTAGTTGATGTATTAAATATGATTTCAGAATAACGAATATTATGTTTAATGCACAGCTCAGGAGCCAATGGTGCGAAGAAGCGAGATAGTATAGGAAGAGGAGAGTGCCTCAGGAGAGTCGTAGGGTATAGAATGACAGCGTCTGCTAATTAGCGTGTTGACAGAGAGAGGGGGAGAAACAGAGAGATATTATTGTGTTATCTTTATATTACTTCATAATTGCTTGAGTTTGTAACTATGTATTAGTATGCGCGCTACATTAATCAAACCCAATTAAAGGTACCAGCAACATGTGAGACAAAATAATTAATTATACGATCACTGACCTGTTGTCAACAGTAGAGCTCTTTTTTGTCAGACGGAAAGTGACAAAACTAGCGAGATATTAAGTGTCCGGTTCGTAGACACATATTTGCTTAACGAATTGAATTCGTTATAGCCCAACCGATATATGCATGACTCGTGTGTTTGATGATACAAACATGACATTTGTAGCACATTTAGAGTACACAAATACAGACATATTTGGAAAGTACACCATTTTATATTTTGCCCTGGAAGGCTTTGGCGACCAGTTTTCAAGATGCCTTCTGAAAACGTTTTGTTGCGCCGCTGAACTCGGATTCTGAGGATATTGGCGCCATAGAATGTATTAATTATTATTAATATTATGATATATGCGTTTATCTATTGATATATATATATATATATATATATATATATATATATATTATATAATTATATATATACTATACATATAATATACATATACATATTCATATACATATAATATAATACATACGTATACTATACGCATACTATACGTATACATACATACACATACTACGTATACGTACATACACGTACACGTACACGTACACTACACGTACACGTACACTACACGTACACGTACACATACACTACACGTACACGATACACGTACACGTACACGTACACATACACATACACATACACATACACATACACATACACGTACACGTACACGTACACGTACACGTACATACACATACACGTACACGTACACTACACGTACACGTACACGTACACGTACACGTACACGTACACGTACACGTACACGTACACGTACACGTACACTACACGTACACGTACACGTACACGTACACGTACACGTACACGTACACGTACACGTACACGTACACGTACACGTACACGTACACGTACACGTACACGTACACGTACACATACACATACACATACACATACACATACACATACACATACACATACACATACACATACACATACACATACACATACACATACACATACACATACACATACACATACACATACACATACACATACACATACACATACACATCACATCACATACACATACCATACCATACACATACACATACACATACCATACACATACACATACACATACCATACCATACACATACACATACACATACACATACCATACCATACACATACACATACACATACACATACACATACACATACACATACACATACACATACACATACACATACAACATACACATACACATACACATACACATACACATACACATACACATACACATACACATACACATACACATACACATACACATACACATACACATACATATATATGTCAATAGTCAAACGCACGATATGGGTAGAATTCGTTTTGACCGCCATTTATTTTAAATGACGGATACGAAGGTCAAACACTAGATAGTACACAACAGTGAAATCAGTTGTCCACTTTATTTTGACAACAAAATGTGTGCTCTGGGCGCCGTGGTTCATGGGGTATAAGAATATTTGCCTTGGCCGCCACAACCTTTAGAAACAGCGGATGTGCATATCAGAGAAGGTCTACGTACCAGAGTTCTTCAGATACGCGGAAATAAGTTTTCGGCGGCCATTTTGAAAATGACTGCCGACGCCTTCCAAGACAAAATCTCAGATGGTCCTATATTCATATAGTTTTGTCTTTAAGTGCTCAAAGTGTGTGCGAAATGTCATGCTTGTATCATGTCACATATCGGCTGAACTATTACTTCTGTCCACAAACCATGTGTTCTGTTGGAATGTTGACACAGTGCTATATACTTTGGACGATTAGTCGTTCATATAAACATAATATTTATAATGTCCTACCTGCTATTCACCATCTCCAGTTCCGCACAGTCATGGGTTCGGTGGTTGGCGAACATGCAACTCAAACACATGGTCTTCCTGCACGTGTGGCAATATATTTCCATCAATTTGTCTTCGTGCAGCGCACACTTATCGAAAACCTGGAATGTTTCATCTGTTTCACTTGGTTCCATTGTGTCCCTGGTTGTGGCCATGTTCCTTTACTCAAAGTCTGCATCTGAATGACACACGCAGCAGAAGTAGAAGCAGGCGACCCGAGATCACGACTCTGGGTATACGTGATATGTCTACATGATGCGTTCTTAAAGGGTATATGGTGCTCCTTTTGAAAGAAATATCACGTACTGTTAAAAGTGGTTTAATCAGATATGCCATCCATAGTTCTTGAGTCTCTATGTCATGGTTTTGCATCAGAAACGACATTTTTGTTACGTTATTATTACAAATATGCGAGTAATGGGTAAACAAAGGAAATAAAATATCAATCATGAATCAGTATCGACCCCAGGCTCGTTCCGGCGGTATTGGGAACAGTAGCAACTATGTAGAACATATTCTTATATTGGTCTTCCATACACAATCGCACAATAAATATACATAACATAAACCTACACGTACATATTGTGAACGAACTTTGAGTAGAATTTATTTAAAATTTACGACACCTGAGAACCACTTGTAGTCTACTACGGCACACTGTTTAACAACAAGAAAAACGTGTGCGCATCTATGAAAATCAGCCAAACGTGCGACTGGTAGCCAGTGTCGACTGACCTTTGTTTTGTACATAATTAACAGTAACGTTCAGAAGTACTAAAAGTAAGAGTACACGTACAAGTACAATTCTCCATTTTTAATCCAACAGTACATCAGGCATAAGCGCGAGACTAAAAAAATGATATCACTCTACAGAAGCCATGACCAAATACCGTCACTAACATCAAATAACTACGTAAATACGACTGTAACCTGTCTTATGAATCGCCGTGATTGTATAGCATCAATTTATTTCCACTTGACGATAAGATCATTTGGGTAACTAGACATGGAACTATTGTATCGAAAATATGTTGCACAAAGTAATAACAAAAATAATAATTGTTGTCATTAATTTAAATAAAAACTACTGCGCTGTGCCGCATAATGGCTTCACAGTGATAAAATGATAAAAGATGAGCGCATCGTAGAGACATCTAGCAACCATTTGCAAAGACCATGTTTTGGAAAGACGACGCTTTTTATATCCTCGCGTTGATACTACATTTAATGACGCAACACCCGTCAGAAAAATGCTAGAAATGCAAAAACACCAACCTAATTGATATCAAAGTGTCGCCGTGTGCTTTGGTAGTGTCGTTTGATGAAGAAGATCCTGCATCTGGTCCCAGCCCTGGCCGGAGAGTCGCTCCTGCCACCCGTCAGTACAGATCGTGTCCGTTTCCGGCTATCAGTTACGTCACATCCGGCGCGTAATTTGCTGCACGGGAACGCCATTGGTCAGGTGTCCATGGTTGGCGTTTTGGCGATGATGGCAATGATGAGCATCGGTGACCTATTTATACTTTCACAGTTACAGCACAAATTGATAGTTCCACCTCATGGAATGCATTGAATATAGACAATGATCTTCCCGCGTATATATGGCGTGTTCTTGTGTAATATAACAGACTAGTTGTGCAATCATAAAAGTAGCAATGCTGAAAATTCGTAATTTGACAGCGAATTTATTGTATCGTTGCTTTGCTTACTGCATAAATTGTCACCATCACGAAATACCACAGTTTGATTCTCGTCGAGCTGAACTTTGAAATTACGTATGACGTATGTGCATGTGCGTGTATGCGCGCGCGGGTTGCGTGCGTGTGGGTGCGCGGGGGTTTGTGCACCTTTCGCATAATGAAGTCACTAAGACTACACATTGGCATTCTCACAATTGCATGACGTACATGAGATGTTAATTCATTTTGTCAAATAAGCGCAATGATCAAACATAATAATGAAAATACCGTTGTAATATTTCTGCCTTCTTAGCTCCTCAGACCATATGATTGGTTGCTATATAGCCCTTAACAAACTGCATACACTCAATATTATACATCAACTTGGCAAATTTCACCTGCAAAAAACCCAGCCGTTAGGACATTCGCCTGAAAGTTCTTTAGATTAGCTAGCACCTAGAAAAGGTTAACTGCTGCTTTCCTGAGGCTACGTGTATTTGGTGTTACTCTAATACGTCAACAGGTGGTACACCGAAGCGATTGGACGTAGACAGAAGAGACCGGACTGCGGAGTCTTGGAGGAGATGCACTTACAATGTTTCCAAGGTAGTTTGGAGCCGTGTTTGCTAGTTGAACTTATATTCTACAGAATTTAGAGGAACCTAGTAATAATATAATAGCGTTATTGTCCATACAATGGAGATACACTTTGCACTACTAATGGTGAATAACAACATAACATTTAAATCACGTAGTAACGTACGTGCACAATAACATCAAGTGTGGAAACAATCACTGTTAGTAGTATTTAATTACTTAATGAAGTATGACAGCTAAATAGAATTGTGGACGGCCATTCCAGCAGCAGAAAAAAACAGATCAAATATTGGAATAAATATGCTAAAACCATATGATAATATTATTCGATCGATACATAAATATGATCACCAACATAGCAATTATAAAATATAAATATATATATATATATATATATATATATATATATATAAAATTGGGGTGTGTGTGTGTGTGTGTGTGGTGTGGTGTTGTGTGTGTGTGTGTGTGTGTGTGTGTGTGTGTGTGTGTGTGTGTGTGTGTGTGTGTGTGTGTGTATGAGAGAGAGAATATATGTGTGTTGCGTTGCGTGTGCTTGTGCGTGTGCGTGTGTGGTGTGCGTGTGCGTGTGCGTGTGCGTGTGCGTGTGCGTGTGCGTGTGCGTGTGCGTGTGCGTGTGCGTGTGGTGCGTGTGCGTGTGCGTGTGCGGGTGGGGTGTGCGTGTGCGTGGGTGCGTGTGCGTGTGTGCGTGTGTGCGTGTGCGTGTGCTGTGTGCGTGCGTGTGCGGTGCGGTGCGGTGCGGTGCGTGGCGTGGCGTGGCGTGGCGTGGCGTGGCGTGGCGTGGGGGGCGGGTGCGGGTGGGGGCGGGTGGGGTGGGGGCGGGGCGGGGCGGGGCGGGGCGGGGCGGGGTTGGGGGCGGGCGGGCGGGCGTGGCGGGCGTGCGGGCGGGCGGGCGGGCGGTGCGGGCGGGCGGGCGGGCGGGCGGGCGGGCGGGCGGGCGGGGCGGGGGGCGGGCGGGCGGGCGGGCGGCGGCGGGCGGGGCGGGGGCGGGGCGGGGGGGGCGGGTGGGGGGGGCGGGGGGCGGGGGGCGGGGGGGGGGGGGGGGGCGGGGCGGGCGGGCGGGGGGCGGGGGCGGGGGCGGGGGGCGGGGGCGGGCGGCCGGCCGGGCGGGGGGGGGCGGGCGGGCGGGCGGGGCCGGGCGGGCGGGCCGGGCGCCGCGGGCGGCCGCGGGCCCGCGGCGCGGCCGCGGGCGCGGCCCCGGGCCGCGGGCGGCCCCGGGGGCCCGCGGCGCCCGGCGGGGCCCCCCCCGGGCGGGGCCCCCGGCGGGGCCCCCGGCGCGTGGCCGGCCCCGGGCGCGGGCGGCCCCGGCGCGGGCGCCGCGCGCGCGCCGCCGCCGCGCGGCGCGGCCCGCGCGGCCGCAGCAGGCGGGGCCCGGCGCGCCCCCCCGGCCGCGCCCGCGCGCGCCGGCCAGGCCCGCCGGGGGCAGGGGCGCCGGGGGCCCGCGCGTGCCCGCGGCGGCCCGGGCCCCCGGCAAGGTCCGGGGGCCCCGGGGAAAAGGGCCGAAAGGCCGTTGCGCGCGCCCCCCGCGGCCCGCGTAAACCCCCGCGCCCGCACGCCGCCCCCGGGCCGCAGGCCCGCGCCCAGGAAAAATTTGGCCAGGCAAGGCGCGGGGTTTGGCCCCAGCCTGCAAAAGCACAAACCAGAAAAAGGCAGAAGGTGCCGCGCGCGCCCCGGCAGTTACCAAGGCAGGCCGGGAAGTGGGCCCGCAAGGCTGAACCCACCCCTGCCGGGGGCAACCCAAAGGGGGGCCCGGGGCCCCGGGCGCGGCCCCCACCCCGCCCGGGGGTCCAAACAACAGCGAGGCGCCCCGCACAGGGCGCCGCGTCGCAATGGCGGGCGGGGGGGCAGGGGCAGGGGCCGCACCAGGTTGGGCGGGGGAGGGCAGGGCCGGGGCCCAGCACCCGCACAAGGCGCTGGCGCGGCACAAAAGACGGGCAAGGTCAATTTCCCCCGGGGTTTTGGCACAACAGGGAAAAGAAATGTTCCAAAAATATGCTTCGAAGTCACAAAAGGGGAAAGGGCGAAGGGAAAATTTTAAACAAAGGGGCGGCGCAACGGGGAAAGTTTTACCAAAAAGGGTGTTTCAAACAAAGAAAAATGGCACGAACACCGTTGGGTCGGGTAAAAAGGCACAAGCAAAAACGTTAAAAAAGGGGCACGGGCCAAAACCGGTACATACAGGTGTGGGGGTTGGGGCGGTGGTTCGTTGCGTTTGTCGTGTCTGTCGTTTTGGTCGTGGGGTGTGCGTGTCTGTGCGTGTGCGGTGCGGTCTGTCGTGTCGTGTGCGTGTGCGTGTGCGTGTGCGTGTGCGTGTGCGTGTGCGTGTGCGTGTGCGTGTGCGTGTGCGTGTGGGGTGCGTGTGCGTGTGCGTGTGCGTGTGCGTGTGCGTGTGCGTGTGCGTGTGCGTGTGGGTGTGCGTGTGCGTGTGCGTGTGCGTGGGGGTGGGGTGTGCGTGTGCGTGTGCGTGTGCGTGCGTGTGCGTGTGCGTGTGCGTGTGCGTGTGCGTGTGCGTGTGCGTGGGTGTGCGTGTGCGTGTGCGTGTGCGTGTGCGTGTGCGTGTGCGTGTGCGTGTGCGTGTGCGTGTGCGTGTGCGTGTGCGTGTGCGTGTGCGTGTGGGTGTGCGTGTGCGTGTGCGTGTGCGTGTGCGTGTGCGTGTGCGTGTGCGTGTGTGCGTGTGGTGGTGCGTGGGTGGGGTGTGCGTGTGCGTGTGCGTGGGTGTGCGTGTGCGTGTGCGTGTGCGTGTGCGTGTGCGTGTGCGTGTGCGTGTGCGTGTGCGTGTGCGTGTGCGTGTGCGTGTTCAATTCACAATCAAACTCAGCCCCTTATTTTAGTATTCCTATATCCAGTGCGTTTGCGGTACTAATTCAGTTGATGTTAATTACAAAACTCTTCCTTTAATTAGGATGCTTTAAGAGTTGTTTTGCAAGCACAACACCAGTTTGATGTAATAATACAGTTTTGTTTAAACATTTCTATATTGAACATATCAATCAAGCTACTTGCACATCATTGATGTTCTGATAAAAAACATTTTTACAGCAGTGTCGACGATATGGTGTCATATCAAAATGTCAATGCTGCGTAGCATTTGAAAATGTCAGTATGTGTAAATGTTGGCATACCAAGTGCCCCAGTGCAAAAGTGCCAGAAAATAATAAATACGTGTAGTTTTTTCTACATTACACTAGATGTTGGCTATGTAAAATAATATACACACTTAAATTAAATTAAATGTATTTATCAATCAAACTACCCTTGCAAATACAGGTGCTTGAAATATAAATGCAAAAGTGCGATACACTTTTGTTGATATTATGAGAAACCCGTTTACCTAGACATTTATTAACGACAAGTAGAGACGGAATTGTACTCATATTCCAAACGTAATCAACTAATACAATACTTGGTATTATCCGTATTGTACATGAACAACTCGAGGGATTTTGTGTTAGTTATGGTCCATTTCCTCTATCGTTTTGTTAGTAGAGTTTGATCACAGAATTATCCAACAAAATACCAACTCTTAATTCCAAAGGCTAAAACCAGGGAACCTTCCGGCAAAAGGCGATAGGAAAACAAAGGGGGTAGATGAATATGTAGTCTGGCTTTTGTTGGAGCGAATAGAGTTCATGTTTCGTGCTCGACACGTTTGAGAATGAGTGAGAACAGGTTTACTAGCTCCTATTTACTAGGAGGGAATAGACGCCGTTACGGTGTTTCACAACAGAATGGATGTTGCTCCATCTCACTGGCCATTGTTAGTTTAACTCCCTTCATAGCTGTCTTGTTCTACATAAACACGTAAACATAATGTGATCATAAACACAATAATTCATTGAAACAATAATTGCCCTAGCCTTTCTGAGGGGCAAATGTTCTTAATGTGTCAATTGTGTGTGCTTTACGTCCGACTGGCGCGACCTTTACGACAGTTGGCCAGAAATACCTGCCATTTGAAAGCATAAATGAAAATAAAAACTTCAAAAATAAGTCGCTCCATCAAGTGAGCACATACGTCACCGTGTTTGGGTAGTTGTTATGCCAATTTACCCGACCTCTGTACACTCCGTGTAACACCGGCGGCCATCTTGCAATGTTGTGAATGATTTATAACAAAATGCAGCCTTTATATACGCCGCCAGGATCCACGAAGGTAGTAATCATCGACTGACGTTTTGACTGTCTAGTTGTACATTAGTTGTCTGTTGGTCAGGGAAGACACACTGAGTGAAAGAGCCATGTCGAGTTACCTTCTTTTGGCATCCGCGTTGGTAGTGGCGATCGTCTGTTGCGGAATAACGGGTAAGAGTTTGTTTAATGAAACGGTAACGACGGCCGCACTGTTGTTTGGTATCTTCTGCAAATATTATATACTTATATACAATATATGTATGTATGTATGTATGTATGTATGTATGTATGTATGTATGTATGTATGTATGTATGTATGTATGTATGTATGTATGTATGTATGTATGTATGTATGTATGTATGTATGTATATATATATATATATATATATATATATATATATATATATACATTCTTTTTGTACAATAAGCGTTGTTTGTGACATTGCCAGTACACGGTGTTTGCTTGTGAATGTACTGATGTTAGTGTTTTATGTTACAACACAATTGCTTTATTGACTCTGATTGTCTGAAACAATATTGAGTACAAACACATGACATATACATACAAATCAGAATAGACAATCAACGATAAGCAGGAAAGAAGCAAACTGCTTATATTTCCTTTTGTCAATTAACAACGAAGCCACTTTGGTGCAATTATGCTGATGTGAGCATACCACAGTTAATCAAATAAATGTCATAAAAAATAGGATGATACATTTTGTCAGTTTAGCTATTAGCTATGCTATTCACAATATTGTTGTGTTGCTGTAACCTGTATTGTATTGTTGTCGATAGTGTTGTTATTTGTTATGCTAATTTTTTTAACACTGTTATCGAAGCTACAGCTATTGCTGATGCTGGCGGAGATTTTGTTTCTCCTGCTGCGCTTGTTCGACTCCATTCTGATGGGAAAAGTGCTGAAATATGTTTGTGTAGCCTAGACACGATGTACTCCTATTTCATAACAAGAAAACAGCAATAGTAGAAATAACATGGTAAATGGTCCATGGTAAAAAAATAAAAGCATTCGGTTGTTTAACGCCAAGATGGTGGATCACCATGACAAAGGCACCAGCGACTTATAGTCCCATTTTCATTGTCTTTTCGGTTAACTATAAATTGCTACAATTGTTATATTTTAACTGTCTTTATTCATAAACGTTGTGTTCGTGTTCTAGAAACCTCCGCCAGCTGGAGAAAGCACGGCAACGTGTGCTATTACTTCTCCAGTGTCCAAGGTTCGACGACAGCCTATGGCGCCAGAAAGCAGTGTCAAAAGAAAGGAGCCATCATGGCCCGTGTCGAGTCAGCCGATGTCAACACCTTCATCAAGTCTGTCATTTGGTCCGTTCACCAGGCACACTGGGTCGGCATCTTGAAACACGATTATGGTCAGTACGAAAGTAGGGATGTATCACTCAGCTATGTAAAGTACCTAAGTGTAGACATTGGTGAATAGTTCTGTACGGTCGACCAACTCGTGCTAATTGTAGCAAGACTGAACGCTGACCATGCCAGTCAATTCCAATGAATATGTACATGATAGGATGAAATGAAGCGCTTTGGGCAATCCTAATTAAGATTGGCTATGACAGTAAGCACGAACTGTCGTTTGTGTTTTACACCGGTCTGTCGTCTCGAAGTATATCACTAAAGAATATATAAGTTCATTGTCGTTACCTGTTTAGAAATTTCAGGGTGACGAATTAAATCAGGTATGGCAGTGATTTATAACTCCTGAAATTATATGAAAGAAAATTAAGACGATGAAAGAAAACAAATCACCTTCAGTTGACGGGATGTTACCTAAACGGCTTAAGGAAATTGTAGACCAAATCAGTACACCATTTGCTATAGTCTTTCATTTGTCACTGAAAGAGGGAATCGTTCCATGAGAATGGATAAAAAGCAAATAGTACACCATCATTCCAGAAAGGATCGAGCAGTAAGACGGTTATACCTAAGTTGAACATTTATAATTTTTTGAAATTATTTTAATAACGAATACATTGTAAATTGTCTTCATACATTTATTTTAATTGATTTGTTATTTTAATGAATGCATTGTTATCATTGTAAACTATGTTATGTACTTTTTATTTTACTGGTGTATTTTAGAGACCAGGAATTTTAATAACCGTGTAATACTTAAATGTTTCAGAGGGAGTGAAACAATACATCTACCTGGACGACCTCTTGCCGATCGGATACGCCAACTGGGGTGCGGGGCAGCCGATGAACTACACTTGTGTGTTCATGCGCCGGGTCGGCTCCACAATGGTCTGGTATACGGGCAGCTGCAACCACATTTACCAGTACATCTGCCAGAAACCATGCTAGGAATCAGGTGCGTAAAGTCTACAACTTGTTGAAAGGTGTGGTCTCGAAACCCCATCTACATTCATTTGTGTGACTCTGCATGGACTTCGAGTTAGTCTGTGTTATGTGTCTAGGTGTAGTGAATTTTTCAAATAAGCCTAGATCAGCAATATCGTTTCATTTTCTGAGTGTTGTTTTCAATAAACTATTTAATGTAAGTTGGTTTTGTTCTGTTTGTAGTAATTGATAGTAGTAATCACGTTAGTGGGAATTTAAAAAGTGGTGTTGAGTATTTGAATATATAGATTTATTTGTTTTTACACGATTACAACCGTTCTTGTACTTCCAGTAATTATGTTTTATGTAATTTGTATTATTTTATTCAGCAGAAGCATATGTATATATTCGTCATGACGCAGTCAGTGAACCCTTTGGCACTACATGTGATTATATTATGTTCATGGTCGATATGCATAAACAAACTTATTATATGTCGTTTTGTAACAAATTTATTTACTATGGAAGATAGTATTTTAAACGTAACACGACTTGGCCCATCAACTATAAATCATTGTAACGCACTGGTGTCACATGATATGGCTCAGTTTTCGGCAGGATAGTCTGGCTCTAACTGGTGGACAGGTGGTATCCTTGTTTCTGTTCATGATAGAGGCTCTCTGTTTGATGTGCATGGCCTCCTTCACTTTTCACGTATTGATATTTATACTCTGCGTTCGGTTCATGGATGGCAGTATGTAATCTTGACGATATTAGTTCGTCGTCGTTGTATAAACGTCATGATGTGTCCGAGAAAGAAAACATGTGCCAGCCGTCAGGAAGACAACGAGTTTCTGCTTGAACTGACAACTATGCAGAATACTCGTTTAGGAAAAGTAAAGCAAAGTAAACTTTCATATATTGGTTGTTGTACAATGTACTCTGCCAACGATATGAACCGATAGCCACATGTTTGTTACTCTTATTATCAACAAATGTAAACGTGTAACCAGAAATGCTATTTCTAGCATTATGAGTATAAATTATTTATTTATCAATTGCATTATCCTGAACATTTTAAAGTGTGACAGTATATATTTGCAAGATATAAATATGTGGCTTCAGTGGGTTGACGTTATATAAAATGTATAAGCATATATTTTTACTATGCTTACATCACTTATTTTATGTGGACTTTGTCGGAAATTTTTAAAAACGATACTGTTATTAATGTTAATATTATGTATTTGCGCTGGTTGGTTTTTAACAATGAATGACACAATCTAATAACGCAGTGGTAGAATTATTGATCTTTCGGTTTCAGTCACTGACCGTGGCTGCGACACTCTGGTGTCCATTTGTCCAGCATCAGTGGTGGAACTGACGAAACTCACGAAACTCACGTTCAGTGAATCGATACATTTATTCACTCAGTTGAAGTTCTCGTCGAATAAAACGTGAACACTGTGAAGTATTTGTTTGTCTCATACTAGTTCGCACCTACACTTGAAGCAACACATCAAAGACAGCAGTTGTCATTGTTATAGTCCATACCATGAGTCCATGACCACAGATGGTTTGGTGTTGCCAAACGCCTCAATCAAATCTACGTACCTCATTCTTCAAACCATCCCGCATATAGTGGTCTTTTAAGAACGCTGTATTGTGTGTGTTGTAAAAAAAGGTTTGGGACCGGTCTCTCGACGCAATATTTCAAGATAAACCGCCTAAATACTGCACTAATTCAGCAGCCATATTTGGTGGTTAAACATATATGTTGCGAGACAATAGGTCACATGATCGTAGGTCAGTTGGATGGTTAAATTCAGTGGACAATGGAACTGAATTAATATAGAAGGAACTTTTGAAAAACGCCATCCATACTCTCTCAGAACATCTGTTTCGCGGCACCAGGCGGCACTAGCACAAGATCAAACTGCTACAGCTAGGGTAATTGTGTTTGAATTGTACTCCTAAAGAAATGTACATCGGCTGAATTAAATAGTGTGATTTAATCAAATCTGGAATATCTTAACAAACGGTGTAAAGTACAGTTGACGTGTATGAAGTGTTTTGCTTCTCTACATCTCAAATACATCAATATACGTCTATGTGTGGGTGTGTGAGTATGTGGGTATGTGGGTGTCTGTGTGTTTGTGGATGTGTGCGTGCGTGCGTGTGCGGGTGTGCGCGTGTGCGTGCTTGTTCATGTAACTGTGTAGATGTGCATGTATGCGTTTTAACATGTTGATTCGGAATACTCATTATTGCAGTGCTTTTGCTAAATTAGTTTTTCATTTTATTGAGACGTTATGAAATCAAAGACATAAGAACTGCAGCCATTCCTCTCAAGATAATTCGTCAACCGTGATTTATCCTCCTTCACAACATCCACTCGTCGTATAAGACATGACTCTCTGTAGACCCATCTAACATCCACTCGTCGTATAAGACATGACTCTCTGTAGACTCATCTAACACCCATTCGTCGTATAAGACATGACTCTCTGTAGACCCATCTAACATACACTCGTCGTATAAGACATGACTCTCTGTAGACTCAACTAACACCCATTCGTCGTATAAGACATGACTCTCTGTAGACCCATCTAACACCCACTCGTCGTATAAGACATGACTCTATGTAGACCCATCTAACACCCATTCGTCGTATAAGACATGACTCTATGTAGACCCATCTAACATCCACTCGTCGTATAAGACATGACTCTATGTAGACCCATCTAACACCCACTCGTCGTATAAGACATGACTCTCTGTAGACCCATCTAACATCCACTCGTCGTATAAGATGTAACTCTCTGTAGACCCATCCAAAGTCCACTCGTCGTATTAGACATGACTTTCTGTAGACCCATCTAACATCCACTCGTCGAACAAGACATGACTCTTTGTAGAACCATCTAACATCCACTCATCGTACAAGACATGACTCTCTGTAGACCCATGTATCATCCACTCGTCGTACAATACATAATTCATTTAATCACTCGTAATTGCAAGCTCGTTACGTGGTCCATGCGATTAAGTTACGTTTTACGCACTCATTACGTTTTACGTTCCGAACAACTGATTTACTCTACTAATAAGTGAGATCGGTGGTCTTTTTATGTCCGAGGTCTCGCGGTATTCACCAATACATATCGTGTGTTTGTTTGTGTGTGTGTAACTACAGTTACATTTGGGTTGATGTCAACTGAACGGATGTCAATTTTTCACAGAAAAACTGAAACTCTGATTGGTCTAGATTGGCAAATGACTGTTGTGCCAACTGAACGCAAAAGTGTGACATAAACCAGATTATAAAAATTACACAAACACAAATCCTTAGTTAAATCTTTAGCATACTATTGAATTTTTAATTCTGCAAAATGAAAGTTTATGCTTCGTGTGTGAAAAAGAGATTTCATTGATAAGCACATTTTCTGGGTTCGTCTTGCTACCTACAAAGCATGAGTAACGCATGCGCAGATGGATTACGGACACATTTCAGCAAACTCTTTGACCTCATGTCCACCTTTCACCACCCCAACTAGATATTTGTGCGGGCCAACGTTTTTGAGTAAAGAACAATTACGCATGTAAATACATTCGTATGCAATGTTTTAACGTTTGTCTGAAGTACAAAATTAACACATCAAACTAATTAGAAACCTCATTAATGAAATCAAGGGGCAAATGTTCGTTAACGATAGTCCAGTATGCTGACACAAACAAAATCCTTAAGTGAATCATTATGTTGCATTACGTTCGCCAGGTGGCTGAAACATGGAGCAAGAGGGAGATAGCAAGGCGCATTCGCTCATCCAACCACTTGTTCGTCAATCAGCCCTGGAGAGCGTTCTGTATTTCATCCATAACTGATAATCCAGATTCGTATGACCACATACTACTGCAAAGTACCAGGGATGTTTGTGCTGCCTCGCGTACCGCAGGAAACCGAACCGGCAGTTTCGTCTGCCAGAACATCACCGGGTCGTTCTTTTCATTTCGACGCCAAAATTATTCTTTCAAGCCCGGCACAACCTTGAAGTCGATGGAATTTTCCTGCAACACTGCTTCGTCGACACAAAATATCTGAGACATAGTGTGACAAACGTAAGGCTGGGCAGTATGCGGACTGGGAAACATGCAACAAACATCATCGGCAGATGCGAAGTCAACGAATCGCTCGTTGATGCCTTTCTGCAGACTTTCCAACACACCGACAGACACATGCTTGGCTTGTTCCGAGCAATCCTTGTCTTCGCTGCAGATTTCTCCCGTTAACAGAAATTTAGAAAGTGTCCACTCTCTCGGTGTACTGTACAAAAGACAAGGTATGCCGGTATGCCCGTTTACTGCTACGTACAGGTTACCCAGCAGTTTCTGTTGTCCATGAAGCAACAAGTGTTTATATATGTCTGCCAGGATGTGCATGCGAATTTGAAACTCAATGTCCAGCTTAGCGACAGCTTGGTCGAATTCTTCTAGAAAGCTGATGATGTGAGGAAGCAGTGAAACAAATCTCTCCAGAACTCTAACTCGTCTTAGCCGGCGAACATATCAAGTTGTTCTGGAATCATCCGTGGTTCAAGGCACGTCCACGAATGTTTTCACAGTCTCCTGCAGGCCGTAGCCGCCTTCTGCCCACATAGCTTGTTGGTGAACGCAGGTTCGGCTTTCCAGTTCTCTGACGGAACTTCGAAACCAGTCAAGCTCGACGATCTGATATATTTGGGGCTCCATCTCGCAGGCCAAATGAAAACGGTCCGCGGGTCAAATTGGACCCCGATGTCAAGGTATAAGGAACGTTGAACTAGCGTGTCACCTAGCGGCAGTTGACTGCTGAATATTGTTGATAGCAGTTGAAACGTCACCGGAATCATGGTAAACTTACTATGTAATAAGCGACGTTCGTGCAAGTTTCTATATGGCGCAGCGTCCAGTCCTACGAACTGCTCAAAAACGTTTATACTTTACTCATTGGCAGTCCTGGGAAACTGCGCAAGAATAATTCGTGGGCAAATGCGAACCACTGTCTATAACAATATACGCATTCACACTGCAGAGTAAACTGGAGCAACTTAGAGTAACCGAAGTTGGCTAGGTTTCACACACATATCACTCGTTTGCTTTAGTTTGTAAACATGGAACAAATGGGGCACTCTCTTAAACCGTAGCCCAGTAATAGCAGTACTTATTTAAACTTCCTTTATTTTAAAAGCTAAACCTGAGATTTTTATGTCAATTCCGCGTGTCTACAATTGACACCACAGACACACCCGAGCCACCTATTTGACATATTGATGTCACATTGACTGTAATGTACAATATGGCCGGCCGATAGCGATGGTTGCCGCCGGTAGAAACAGAAACAGCCAACAGTCGAGTTCGATGAATTAGAAACGGGAAACCCCGTTGGTCATAAGAGAGGTTTGTGACGGGTAAGATAACACAATAACGTCTTAGATTACGATAATTCAATAATGACGTTTAATAACATCTGATGACTTCAGTTACATGTGTAACGAATTACGATTCATGTTCCGTAAGTTCACGTAACATAGTGAATGCAAAGTTTGTAAAATGGTATGCGTGTTTCAGTCGTTAAATAGAAGTGTTACTCCGTTGAACCATCTAATGTTCACCGAGTCTAGTGACGCAATCGTTAAATAGAAGTGTTACTCCGTTGAACCATCTAATGTTCACCGAGTCTAGTGACGCAATCGTTAAATAGAAGTGTTACTCCGTTGAACCATCTAATGTTCACCGAGTCTAGTGACGCAATCGTTAAATAGAAGTGTTGCTCCGTTTAACCATCTAATGTTCACCGAGTCTAGTGACGCAATCGTTAAATAGAAGTGTTACTCCGTTGAACCATCTAATGTTCATCGAGTCTAGTGATGCAATCGTTAAATAGAAGTGTTGCTCCGTTGAACCATCTAATGTTCACCGAGTCTAGTGATGCAATCGTTAAATAGAAGTGTTGCTCCGTTGAACCATCTAATGTTCACCGAGTCTAGTGATGCAATCGTTAAATAGAAGTGTTACTCCGTTGAACCATCTAATGTTCACCGAGTCTAGTGATGCAATCGTTAAATAGAAGTGTTGCTCCGTTGAACCATCTAATGTTCACCGAGTCTAGTGACGCAATCGTTAAATAGAAGTGTTGCTCCGTTGAACCATCTAATGTTCACCGAGTCTAGTGACGCAATCGTTAAATAGAAGTGTTACTCCGTTGAACCATCTAATGTTCACCGAGTCTAGTGACGCAATCGTTAAATAGAAGTGTTACTCCGTTGAACCATCTAATGTTCACCGAGTCTAGTGACGCAATCGTTAAATAGAAGTGTTACTCCGTTGAACCATCTAATGTTCACCGAGTCTAGTGACGCAATCGTTAAATAGAAGTGTTACTCCGTTGAACCATCTAATGTTCACCGAGTCTAGTGACGCAATCGTTAAATAGAAGTGTTGCTCCGTTTAACCATCTAATGTTCACCGAGTCTAGTGACGCAATCGTTAAATAGAAGTGTTGCTCCGTTGAACCATCTAATGTTCACCGAGTCTAGTGATGCAATCGTTAAATAGAAGTGTTGCTCCGTTGAACCATCTAATGTTCACCGAGTCTAGTGATGCAATCGTTAAATAGAAGTGTTGCTCCGTTGAACCATCTAATGTTCACCGAGTCTAGTGATGCAATCGTTAAATAGAAGTGTTACTCCGTTGAACCATCTAATGTTCACCGAGTCTAGTGACGCAATCGTTAAATAGAAGTGTTACTCCGTTGAACCATCTAATGTTCACCGAGTCTAGTGACGCAATCGTTAAATAGAAGTGTTACTCCGTTGAACCATCTAATGTTCACCGAGTCTAGTGATGCAATCGTTAAATAGAAGTGTTACTCCGTTGAACCATCTAATGTTCACCGAGTCTAGTGATGCAATCGTTAAATAGAAGTGTTACTCCGTTGAACCATCTAATGTTCACCGAGTCTAGTGACGCAATCGTTAAATAGAAGTGTTACTCCGTTGAACCATCTAATGTTCACCGAGTCTAGTGATGCAATCGTTAAATAGAAGTGTTACTCCGTTGAACCATCTAATGTTCACCGAGTCTAGTGATGCAATCGTTAAATAGAAGTGTTACTCCGTTGAACCATCTAATGTTCACCGAGTCTAGTGACGCAATCGTTAAATAGAAGTGTTACTCCGTTGAACCATCTAATGTTCACCGAGTCTAGTGACGCAATCGTTAAATAGAAGTGTTACTCCGTTGAACCATCTAATGTTCACCGAGTCTAGTGACGCAATCGTTAAATAGAAGTGTTACTCCGTTGAACCATCTAATGTTCACCGAGTCTAGTGACGCAATCGTTAAATAGAAGTGTTGCACCGTTGAACCATCTAATGTTCACCGAGTCTAGTGACGCAATCGTTAAATAGAAGTGTTGCTCCGTTGAACCATCTAATGTTCACCGAGTCTAGTGACGCAATCGTTAAATAGAAGTGTTGCTCCGTTGAACCATCTAATGTTCACCGAGTCTAGTGATGCAATCGTAAAATAGAAGTGTAGCTCCGTTGAACCATCTAATGTTCACCGAGTCTAGTGACGCAATCGTTAAATAGAAGTGTTACTCCGTTGAACCAACTAATGTTCACCGAGTCTAGTGACGCAATCGTTAAATAGAAGTGTTGCTCCGTTGAACCAACTAACATCCGCCGTCTCTGCTGCAGCAAGCACTCACTGTGTGCCAGTACTTGTAAGACTTCCACCTCGGTACCTTCAGACTTTTCCAGTGCAGCAGCGCGTAGAACTCACAATCACGAGTCACTCCATGCGAGAACTTCTCCATTGTGGTCTTCAAACACTGGATTCAACTCTCCAACTTGGACGTGCAGCTTATGTAGGCTGTGAGAAGACCGACAAATCACACATGCCGGAGTCAATAGAAAGAATATGATCGGAAAGGAAATGGCGTCTTCTCTCTCAGACTAAGAAGGGTGCTTTGTTAATGTTATTGCAAATGAATTTATGGACATGTTTTTATAACACCAATAGCATGAAGTACAGTCTGGATAAGCTCACCCTATAGGACTTATAAACATATGTATAGTTATCGGAAGCTTCACTTTACTACGATGTATACGGTTGCGTGCCATACATGATATTTGCAAAGTGGTTATTTCGATAATGAAATATTTGAAAATGGTGTTTTTAGGATGGCGTAATGACTAATATAGCAACGAACACAAAGAAGGTATAACACAACATTACGTTACTAAGACAAACACATTTAAAGAAAGTATGTCTACACATTTGAATGCGAATCTCTCTATATAGACGAGGAAATATTTTTTCTGAATTCCATATTTTCTGTGTTTTCTTGTTACAACAGCCACTCAGATAAGCCTTGTTATGTAAAAGTGTCATACATCTACACATTTTTCTTGATCGAAATCGCAGTTTTGAAATCAAAGATGGATGTCCTGCATTATGGTAGTGATACTGAAACGTTATGTCTGGCTCTATCGACTGTATAAATCTTAAAATCCTAGGCTGACGTCAAAACGTCAATAAAATGAAGAGAACAGTATTTATAGATTAGGAGAATTTGTCATGTATATTAAATGACATTATATTTTACCAAGACCATATCTCATGGAGGTCTGTATTATACCGAAATATGCAAATTGTGTACAGACATTAACTTTTGAATGTCATGGATATAGCTTGGGTGACAAACGTCATCATTGGATTCGCTGCCCCAAATTATATTTCAAGTAGCCCATCGTGTGCTTAGATGGTCGATATTCGTATGAACAGGTCTAAAATAGCCGCATTCGTTTAATGCTGAGCAAACGCACAGACGAATATGTCTCGATTTGTAGAATGTGTCCAGCTATATGTGCAATAACAAAAACGGTCTTGTCATATAGTGCTAAATACACTAGTATCAACGTTGATATGATAATTGTTAAAATCAGACGCCATAGCACTGATACTAACATTGTCCACGGGCAATAAGAATCAACATAGAAAACGAATATCCAAACAAAACAATAATTGTGAATTACGACACATAAACACACAAGGCGTCCTTACTTTTTGGTTTTCCACATCCTTCCCAATAGGACTTGATTATTCCAAAAGGACCACATGTGAAATGTCGACATTGTTTGCATTTACCAACCATTGAAAGTCCGGCACCAGCCTTCAAATCACTACCACAACTTTCAAAGAAAACAACTCAGTTTTCACAGTAATGTTCGAGAGTAATACGTTGAACACGAGCATCTGCTTTTGGCATTTGAAATTGTCGACCCGTCATAGCGAACAGTAAGCTGCATCCGTTGCACACATGGGCTAAGAGAACTGCTTACGTCATATTTTTCTAATTCGGCTTACGTGCGTACATACATTTACATCTCATCTTTCAATGTACACAAACAAAACAAAAACATGTATCTACGAACCTAGGCAACACCTCGAACTTTTTATAGGTTTTTGCCACAAACATGTAAAATAAACAAATGATGCTTCATTTAAAGAGCGTGAACTCTGTAATCCACAATGTTGCAAACCTGTACGGAATAACGTTTGCAAATACATATCTTTTTTCTGTAGCAGGTCACGTGTATTTTCGAAATATTTTATATGCTATGCTTTTTCGCAGCGCAGGAATGAGTACAAAACCTTGATGGAAAGCTTACGAACACAATACTGTGTACTTAGTTACCAGTAAGATCATCATATAATTCGATTTAACAAATGGTTTTTCCCAACGGATAGTATTTGTTGAATGTCACGAACGCACCTTAGCTATACACATTACGCAGTTGTGTAAAGGTTGGAAAGCTGGAACAAAATAATAATCAACTCACAAAACATATCTAAGAGGAGCGATAACAGCAGCATCAACAGTGATATTATCATTAAAGTCAAAAGCCATAATATTTCCAACACGAAGCTTTGTCAGTGAATGTACATACACCTTAGGTAGCACTGTGCTCAGGTATGATTTGTTTGTTTGTGGAGTGAGTACGTATGCGTGTGCGTGTGCGTGTGCGTGTGCGTGTGCGTGTGCGTGTGCGTGTGCGTGTGCGTGTGCGTGTGCGTGTGCGTGTGCGTGTGCGTGTGCGTGTGCGTGTGCGTGTGCGTGTGCGTGTGCGTGTGCGTGTGCGTGTGCGTGTGCGTTTGTGCGTGTGCGTGTGCGTGTGCGTGTGCGTGTGCGTGTGCGTGTGCGTGTGCGTGTGCGTGTGCGTGTGCGTGTGCGTGTGCGTTGTGCGTGTGCGTGTGCGTGTGCGTGTGCGTGTGCGTGTGCGTGTGCGTGTGCGTGTGCGTGTGCGTGTGCGTGTGCGTGTGCGGTGCGTGTGCGTGTGCGTGTGCGTGTGCGTGTGCGTGTGCGTGTGCGTGTGCGTGTGCGTGTGCGTGTGCGTGTGCGTGTGCGTGTGCGTGTGCGTGTGCGTGTGCGTGTGCGTGTGCGTGTGCGTGTGCGTGTGCGTGTGCGTGTGCGTGTGCGTGTGCGTGTGCGTGTGCGTGTGCGTGTGCGTGTGCGTGTGCGTGTGCGTGTGCGTGTGCGTGTGCGTGTGCGTGTGCGTGTGCGTGTGCGTGTGCGTGTGCGTGTGCGTGTGCGTGTGCGTGTGCGTGTGCGTGTGCGTGTGCGTGTGCGTGTGCGTGTGCGTGTGCGTGTGCGTGTGCGTGTGCGTGTGCGTGTGCGTGTGCGTGTGCGTGTGCGTGCGTGTGCGTGTGCGTGTGCGTGTGCGTGTGCGTGTGCGTGTGCGTGTGCGTGTGCGTGTGCGTGTGCGTGTGCGTGTGCGTGTGCGTGTGCGTGTGCGTGCGTGTGCGTGTGCGTGTGCGTGCTGCGGTGCGCGTGCGTCGGTGCGCGTGCGCGTGCGCGTGCTGCGCTGCGTGCGCGTGCGCGTGCGCGCGCGCGTGCGCGTGCGTGCGCGTGTGTGTTATGCATACGCATACGCGGATGCGACCATACAAATCACACACACACACACACACACATATATATATATATATATATATATATATATATATATATATATATATATATATATATATATATATATATATATATA